>JACTAT010000061.1:949097-1114097 GCA_014526335.1 Chrysaora quinquecirrha | reverse complement strand
GCCTCTATAGAAGGACGGCTATCCTCAATCTCGATCCAGTCCTCTGATAAGCGCCTTGCTCGACGATGGCTTGGTAAAATATGAATTGTCACTTCCTCTTCACCATCCAAAATTTGCTACAAAAGAGGAAAAACATGGGCAATGAAAAAAATTTAAGCAGCTGAATACTTTTAGAATTGCGACGTTTTTTCAGTCTTCTGACTTCTTTTGGTGTTTTTGAACACATGGTAACTCGGGAAAGAACCCCACGAGTGGCTTCATAGTTGCTATCCTGTACTAGCTAGAAGCCGTAGGGGCTAGAACATAGCCACAAGGAGATGCATTGAGTTTAACAGTAAAGAAAATCTGAAACAACAAACTATGATGATAAAAAATGATATACTGCAACGTCTTGCAATGTTAGCACAGTGGTGTGGGAAGAAGAATTTTTTTCGGAGGGGGGGGAGAGAGGGTTGAGTCAATACTCTCCGTTGCCTAATTGCCGTCCTCCCGCTAATTAATCTTTTGAATTCCACCCCCCCGCTCTTATTAGGACCCCAGCTTTTTAAGATTTGCATTAACATTTCATGTTGATATTTTTACTGAATTTACTATGACATTTTGGTGTGAGCTTTCACTTGTACATTCTATTTGCTAGTTAGAACAATAAATTGCCTTAGCCTATAAGTACAATTTGGCCCGTCGCACAGTGTTTCAGCAGTTGTAACAAACTCCCACGTTCATTCCGACCCCCTCAGCCAATTAGATCCTGGCTGCAGTTCGAACCCTCTGCCTATGCCAACCCCCAGCAATTAGGCACCTAAAAGTGGGATCAATAGAAAAGCATCAAAATTATATCCGAAAACAATGGGCCGTAGCCCTTCCTCGAGCCCCATAGGCTGCTAAGGCCCTGTAGCACTAGTAGTACTCAACATAGACCGGAAAAGGAGTTGAAGCTTCGTACAAGCGAGAATAACAACCCACGACCCTGTAATTCTAGTCAATCCTCGACTAATTGAGTGATTGGTTACAGTGAACCGGTAAGAATTTTATCTTCATCGAGAACTGAATGCGCACCTGTATCCAACTGTAGCTCAGCTCTTGGAGCGTCAAACTATAATTCCATGGTGGCGACATCGAATCCCGGATGGCTTGAATTTTTAACTACCAGTTGGGACAATGCGGTAATGTGCCAGTGTGCGGTAATGTGTGGTAACGTGCGGTAACATTACATGACATTCAAAGAAAGTAGAAAACTTTCAGAGACATACAGTAAACTGCAAATTTTCACTTACCCTTGATTGCGGAGGTCTGCTTTTCGGAAAATCATAACAAATATCATGTTGATAGGAAAGACCATCAACGATGATATTACACCAACAACAACTTCTTCGTATGAATATCCTTTGAAACCAAGATACAAGTCGACCTTTTCTGATTGTGCTGTACCAAACCACATTGCATCAACACACATCCATGATAATAGGAATGTTGCACAACATGTAACACGTTGTACCCGCGTGAATCTACAACACAAGAAAACTATTTTTCAATCTTTATTGCTAGAGAAGAAAATTATTAGTGCACCAATCACATAAAATAGTTGCTATCTTTTTATCAATTACACACTTTTCATAAGAAAATGGTTCATAAGAAAGATAGTCCCTGACTTGGGCCCAAGAAATTTAGTTGCCTTGACTGAGATTCAAATCTGTCACCTTTTCAAACATGCTGATTCATTAAAAAAGTTTAATCATAGACGCATTTTCTGTGAAAATTTCATTTCTTCAAAAAATGCGTAGTGGTTAAAGGTGCCAATGGTACTAAATGCAACAATATAGTTAATTTTTGCATGAGTGTCATGGTATTCATTCCTTGCTGTCTGATGAATGCAAAAAGTATGGAACTTAAACAGCATAAAAACCTGTCGAACAAGCAGTGATGCCCGGTCTTGTTCGGTAACCTAGTTAATATTTTGTTAAGAAAGTCTTAAGAAAGTTTCAATGCTAAAATTCTGGGATTGCTAAAAAAGTTTAAATACTTAGGTCATTCCGACCTTTCTCATGAAAAACTTGTTGTGTTATTCCCCTCCTGTTGAACTTCCCGTCCTGAAGCGGCGAGAAAATAGGCCATCGAAATCATTCTCATTATAGATATTACCGACAAAAAATGCAACATTGACTATCTTCATTCAAGCAAACTTTCTGTATACTAAACCACCCTTCACTTTGCAGCCTTAGAGATTATAACGAGCTCCAAAAACACGCACGAGTCTATCTACATAAACATAACGATAACGGGTTTCTGAACACAGGCCTGAATGTGCAAATAATTAAATTATAATTTTAAATCGTTTCCGTTTAATGATTCGTGTCTATATATATACAGAAAGATACAGATTTTAAGTCCTGAATTGGGTAAAAAGCTGAGTTAGACAAATGGCCTACCGACTCATTTTTGGCTTTTCGAATAAAGATATCCATAGATGATAATCAGTGAATGTTCTTCCGACAACATCGTTGAATATCGTGGTAAACTTGGCCATCATTTTCTCATCTGCAACATCAAAATGCCGATCGATTTGTCCATCTCCTCTGTCTACAGCCATCCAGCTAAAATTAAACAAAACAAAAGTTAAACCCAGTGGAGTCAGATTCAAGAGAACCAAGTCAAAC
Source organism: Chrysaora quinquecirrha (assembly GCA_014526335.1). Lineage (NCBI taxonomy): Eukaryota > Metazoa > Cnidaria > Scyphozoa > Semaeostomeae > Pelagiidae > Chrysaora > Chrysaora quinquecirrha. The sequence goes on along the minus strand of JACTAT010000061.1, from coordinate 1,111,443 downwards.
CAAGAAAGGTCAGATCCGGTCAGGTTAGGTTAGGTCGGATCGGGTCAAGTCAGGTCAGGCCAGGCCAGGCCAGGTCAATTCAAGTCAAGTCAAATAAAGTCAAGTCAAGTCACGTGAATGGAAGTCAAATCTAGCTAATTAATGCCAAGTCAAGTCAAGTCTATTCAAGTGAGGTAAAGTCAAGTCAAGTCAATTTAAGTCAAGTCAAGTCGAGTAAAGTAAAGTCAAGAAGAGTCAAGTCAAGTCAAGACAAGTCAAGTCAAGTCAAGTCAAGCCAAGTCAAGTCAAGTCAAGTCAAGTCAAGTCAAGTCTGCCAAGTAAAGTCAAGTCAAATCGATTCAAGTCAAGTCAAGTCAAGTCAAGTCAAGTCAAGTCAAATCGATTCAAGTCTGGCCAAGTCATGTCAAGTCAAGCTTAGGCAAGAAAAATGAAGAACATTGAAGAAAAGTCAAGTCCAGTCCAGTCCAGTCTAATACAATCAGCATCAAATAAAACAATAAAACATTAAATCTGTAACTATCGTACCTATTGCAGAAGAAAAAGAATTTTTCACCACTCAGAATGTTTTTATTACAATTCTTGACAAGTACCACGACGGACTAGATCCTGCATTATTATGCCAAACTTGAATGCCAATGATTTTGCCAAGCCTGGAAAAGGATATCCGTGAAGACAAGCAAATAAGTTAAGTTCGTGATGAAGTCAAGGAAGGTTAACGATGAAATGAGAAAGAATTGGTAAGCAAAGCAAGGGTAAGGCTGGATGTGGGGAAATGGTAAAATCAAGCATCTGATAAGAGTAAAGACGATTACACGCTTTTTTTAATAAAGAACCACTTTATAAGGAACCTACATGTAGAAGGCCCGAAAATTTAAAGAACTTGTACTACTAAAGAGAAAATCATTAAGGAGCTTTTGAATGTTGAATACTTTTATCACTGCAAATGATCAAGAATTAGAAATCCATTCATTTGTAGTCGAAAATCACATAAATTGTACGTTAAGCATGTATGCAATGTTTCTTTGAGTAGTCTCGAGCTTTGCTCACATGCAAATGTCTCTCTTTTATTGTTAAGACAACTGTATGTGCAGTTAAAATTAAGGAACTATTAAGGAACTTTTGGAACTACAATTGCCTCAAAAGAGGTCAAAAAATAAGGAACTTTAAGAACTAGACCATGAGGTAGGTTCCTTATAAAAAAAGCGTGTATGTGCCTGAAACAATAATCTACGTTTGGCGGTTGGCAAATTATTCGTCGAGTAGACCCAAGGTTTTGGTTTCAGCACAAGTCAAGCGAAGTCATATGTCATACCAAGACTTAAATGACTGTACTATTTTCATGCTAAGCGCTTAAAAGTCAAGAGAAACAAAATAGGCAAGAATGTAGATAAAATGATTATTTAGAATTTGCAACAGGTCCTCTTTTCTAGGACTTTGATAGGGTGGGCATTCGATTGTTAGGGACATAATAATGCTACGTTTCAAAAAAATAGCAGAGAGGGGAGATTGGGGGCGAGTTCTCACCTAGTTAACATGTTAAAAGGGCACATCTACACGAGAGCTGAAAACGGCCGTTCTTAAATTCTTTTAGAGATTAAACGAATTATCACTTACAGTTGCCGTGTAGATGGTCAATTTTGGTACTTTTTATCAAGAACGTTCTCGAGAACGGATGAAAGAAGCCGCTTAGGCAAGTTAAGCATCCCTTGAGGTGCTTAACCTTGTACAATCCATTGTTTAACTAATCTGTGCTGTCATCAAAGATTAAAACTTCCCTAAACATCTCACGCATTTCCAAAGGATTCAAATACAGAAAAACAAAATGACGGATGAAAAATTTTGAAATTAGTAGTTTATTTTCTTATTTCCTTTTACAGAAGATTTGCAGGGTTTGTTGAAGGGTTTTTGTTTCTCCTATGTTCATATTCATCTTGCTGAAAATTCAGTTTTTTCAAACATAATAAATTTGACGAATCAGAAGGGCAATGCCAGCCTTAAACATGTCACCTAAAAGCACTCTAAAGCAGCCATTTTTATAAAGGACTTTGAATGTCTTCTTAAATCCTTTTTGTAACATAAATAAAATTTAATAATGAAATAGAAAACAAAAAATCTCGAATGCAGACAGTATGAAGGCTGTCATCAAAAGATTACATTTAAAGTATCCTGCTGCTGTACGTCCCTGGAAAATATAAGCCGGAAAAACAGGAATTCAGCATTGGTCCATTGCTATCCTGCTGTTATGGTCAGGTTTTAAGCGCTCGTGACGGCTCGTGTAGATGCGCCCAAAGAGACCCTGCTTTGGTGCTTTGGAAGAGAAAATTGTCATTTAAACGACTTATGGTGGTACTGGGTTGCGTGTGATTGCGATTGACAAAGACCAAAAACTAAAAGCTGGTTTGATGGTTAAAAGATACGTAATAGAGTTAAACGTAAAGCAGACTTTTGGCGTGGTTGAAGAACAAAACCATGGCTACGTGATGAAATAATCTGAATCTCCACTATCTTGCAGATTGTATTCACTATTTACCTTGAAGCAGAAGCGAATCTAAAAGGTCGATAGAATTTCTTTGGAAGCTGCCTTCTTTCGTAAGTACAATTGATTTTGTAGTGCATTTTGTTCCAAATATTTTGATGCCAACATTTGCCGTCGTACCTTCATAAAGTATAAGGAAAATTTCAAGTAGAAATTCTAAGAAGATTTCAGAAAAGATATTTCACATGGAATGAAAATATACGGGACTTCCACTATGTAACTAGCGTTCTACATAACTAGCGTTCTCTGTTTTTGTGTTTCTACTTTACTGATAGCAGTAGAGTTTAGAGCATTAGACAGTTTGACGCTCGTGAATTCTATGGCTCCAGTTACACTATGCCGACATGCCTCGTCTAACCATGAATTTTGTATCGGATTGGTTTCAGTTACACTATAATGACTCAATCGGGAATATGACGCTCAGCGAATCGTCTTGAAAATCATGGCGCTCTGGAGGTGAGATTAAATTGGAAGAGTATGAAAATCAAGATGCGAGGCGGTGGCACAGTGTAATAATGCCAAAGCGATACATGACGCTCCGAAACCTTGTTTTTCTATTGTTTCACAAAACAAATGTGAAGCAAAACTGCGAAGGAGCTGCCGTGGGGTCTCAGTGTAACTGCAATAATGATCGTGATAAAAACCAATGAAAACAATGACGCTGATATATATAAACAATCAATGAACGAGGTCTTTTAAAGAGGGAAATCGATAACGAACTCACCGGCGCCAGGAAAAATTCCAGTTTTGATCCTGATTTCATATTTGAAGTATTCATCAGAGCCTAACAGTGGTATAAATTGCGCTTCTGAGCGGTCTTCTTCGTCTTTACGTGATGCAAAGAACAAACTCACAAGATATAAGACTATCAACACCAAACAAGCTGATACTGCAATGGGATTTCTTTCTATGTCCAGTTCCTAGGAAAGCAAAGATCAGCATCAAAAGTGATGTTTAGTGTAATGTATGTAACGTTAAATTTGACCTCGTCCCCACCCCAGATAATGTCTGTGAAGTACAGTGGACGGTGTGCAGCACAGTGGACGATATTCAGTACAGCGGAGGGATATCATCAGCACATTGGAGGATGTTCAGTACAGTGGAGGGATATCATCAGTACGGTGGAGGGTGTTCAGTACAGTGGACGTATATCATCAGTACGGTGGAGGGATATCATCAGCACAGTGGAGGATGTTCAGTACAGTGGAGGGATATCATCAATACCGTGGAAGGATATCATCAGTACGGTGGAGGGTGTTCAGTACAGTGGAGGGATATCATCAGAAAAGTGGAGGGATATCATCAGTGCTGTGGAGGATATTCAGCACATTTGAGGGATATCATTAGTACAGTGGAGGGATATCATTAGTATAGTACAGTCAGTACTGAACATCCTCCACCGTACTGATGATATCCCCCCACTGTACTGATGATACCCTACAATAATGTAGAAGTACGAAAAAAATTCAAAATATTAAGCATACCGTCAACGTTGACCATTTGATTGGGTTTGGTGCAATTTTAAAAGCTGATGCAAATGACGTTAAATGATTGCAACGACAAATTGTGCGATACAAATTTGATTCATTTGTTGGTTCGCATCCATAATTGTCCCATATCTTTTTCCGTCTGTCCCAAAATTGGCATGATACAGCATAAGCGATGATGGAGATGTTCAGTTTCTGTTCCTTGTCTCTGTTTGTAATGCGAATAAATTGCTTTACTGAAGAGCTGAACTCTCTGAAATAAAGAACATGAAAAATCATGAATTAATGATTTGTATATGTTAATAAATGTAGAGTAGTTAGCATGGGCTATTTTGCACGAATGGCAAAGACTAGGATTGATTTTTCCACGAGTGGCATAACTACGCCTAATTGATGGGATTATAACCTGGACTGCATAGTCTGGGATTTGATCCTAGTGTTTACCATTTGTGAAAACAAAAATATATATGTGGTACTTAAGAAGACTCAATATAGTCGAATCACCTAGCCTAACGGTAGGACAGCCTTGGACTGTATGACTTAGAGAGTTACTCGACATTTTCATAGTTGGGTTGAATTGTCGTTGGCTCTCTAATCATGCAGTTTATGGTACGAATTCTATCAACATTTTAATGCTACTCGTGAAAAAATTTAGTTAGTATGGTGTATCTAATTATTTTGATACACGCTTTTTTTATAAGGAACCACTTTATAAGGAACCTACATGTAGAAGGCTGGAAAATTTAAAGAACTTATACTACTAAAGAGAAAATCACTAAGGAACTTTTCATTGTTGAATATTTTATCACTGCAAATAATCAAGAATTAGAAGGCCCGTTCCATTCATTTGCAGTTGAAAATCACATAAATTGTACTTTGCGCATGTATCAAATGTTTCCTTGAGTAGTTTCGAGCTTTGCTTACATGCAAATGTCTCTGAACAGTAGTCATTAAACTGTATGTGCAATTGAAATTAAGGAACTATTAAGGAACTTTTGGAACTACAATCGTCTCAAAAGAGGTCAATAAATAAGGAACTTTAAGAACTAGGCCTTGAGCTAGGTTCTTTATAAAAAAAGCGTGTATATGACCATGCTCCATCAGAGCTTCTATAGACTTAGATAACCAGCCTATACCCTTCCCAAAGTAACGGCATGTCCACAACAGTCTCTTAGAAGTATTGAATATGTAGCAGAATAAGAAGCATAAAACGGGCATAAAGCATTTTTAAAGGCATAGAGTATTATATGAATGACGCAAGGGTTTCAAAACAAGCTGGCATAAACAGCAGATCCAAAATGGTGTGCACAAAATTGAGGAAAATAGCTTTGTAACGGGGAATACCCATAGGAATGCCCTTCACAAAACTAGAATAACGAAACGCTAGGCTCTTAAGAATATTAATGACAAATGAAGTGCTAGAATATTACGTACCTAGGCATATAAACACGCGAATATACATTTGATCTGTTGCTGGATGTTTCTTTGTTTAAACGGTAAAAAGTATCTGAATCTGTCGGCTTTTGCCTAGGTTTGATGTAAACATCGATATTTTTCGCGTTTCCAGAAAATACGACAAAATCAACACGCAGCAGTGAGTTGTTACCAAAAGGCATGCCAATGGTGAGTTCTCCGTCAGCAAGACTATTCGCATTGATCAATTTGGTCAAAATGCTATATGCAGTCGTTTTGTAGTCTCGAGTTTGATCAGGATACTTTTATTCAATGGCAAGTTCTTTACCGGGATATCTGTCCCATTTGGTAAGGAGTACGACAAACCAGCAATCTTTGATACAATACCGGAAAGCTCTGCATACGGATTCAAAATACTGGAATTGAATATCTTGAAAACATCAGGTAACGGAGAATTGAAATTTTGCATTTCAAAACTACAACCGTCCGCTGTTACGGTTTTACTTAAAGTTGAAGCTGAAGATCTTTCCAAAATGGCTGTTCCATATTTTGTCGAATACCGTTTTGCACCCTCGCCACGCAGACTCTCCCGCAGAATTGACGTGTAAATTTGCATAACCAAATTCAGGTTGGTTTTCAGTCCGCTTATACTCTCAGGGATTTCTCGTCGTTGTCTTAGACCGTTAATCTTCGCTACAAGGCCATCAGCTGCGATATTGTTTTGCGCAAGGAACAGCAATGCTTGCAGACTAGATTCACTACCCAACTGTCCACGCTCAGCCCAGTTGCTTACTTTGCCAACCATATTACTAAGCGATTTCGTCAAGTCTTGCCTTGTACTTAGAGTCACTGCATTTTCAGGCAGAAGATTTATCGAAAATCTCAATGTTGTGGAAAGCTGTTCGATGCTCTCCAATGTTGACGCTGACATTTTGGAGGTATAGCCAGTAACATTTGAGATAATGCCTTGTTCTTTTAAGCCGATACTTGATTTGCCAGTAAGCAGCTTCGTCGTTGCTTGTGAAGCAGTAACAACTTTACTAAGATCGTTCTCTTGTACCAGTAATGACATGCTTGGTAGGACGTTATCTTCTAAGAATGTTGCTACGTTGTTTGTGATCGGTCGATAAACAAATACATTCCTGTTAAACAAAAAAGTAGAGTAAAGCTATGTAGGATCAAGGGAGAAAGTAATGCGAAGGTAAAGAAAGAGTAATTCAAGGCAAGGTGGGTAGGTAAGGTAGGACAGGAAAAGTAAAGTGATGCGAGGTAAAGTATGGTATCGTAAGATAATGTATGGTAAAGTAAGATAAAGTAAAGTGAGGTAGGTAGGTAAGGTAGAATAGGTAAGGTAAGGTAATGAAATGCTAAGTATGGTAAGGTAAAACAAAGTATAGTAAGGTGAAACAAAGTAAGGTAAGGTAGATAGGTAAGCTAAGGTAAGGTAATGTAATGCTAAGTATGGTAAGGTAAAACAAAGTATGGTAAGGTGAAACAAAGTAAGGTAAGGCAGATAGGTAAGCTAAGGTAAGGTAATGTAATGCTAAGTATGGTAAGGTAAAACAAAGTATGGTAAGGTGAAACTAAGTAAGGTAAGGTAGATAGGTATGCTAAGGTAAGGAAATGTAATGCTAAGTATGGTAAGGTGAAGCAAAGAATGGTAAGGTGAAACAAAGTAAGGTAAGGTAGATAGGTAGGCTAAGGTAAGGTAATGTAATGCTAAGTATGGTAAGGTAAAACAAAGTATGGTAAGGTGAAACTAAGTAAGGTAAGGTAGATAGGTAAGCTAAGGTAAGGTAATGTAATGCTAAGTATGGTAAGGTGAAGCAAAGAATGGTAAGGTAAAACGAGGTATGGTAAGGTAGATAGGTAAGGTAGGATAGGTAAGGTATGCTAATGAAAGATAAAGTATGGTAACGTGTAGGATAAGGTAAGATAAGGTAGAGTAGGGCAAGGTAAGATAAAGAAGGAAGGAAAGGTAGGTAAGGTAGGATAAGGTAAGAAACGGTAGAATAGGGTAAAGAAAGGTTAGGTGAAAATGGGTAAGGAAGCTTAATATCGGGTTAGATCAACTGTTATAATAATGTCTTAAACTAATAATACCAAAGCTTTAAATTTTAGATTGTGGACTTGTCTAATAGAGATGGTATAAGAGAGAAGATAAGGTGAGGTAATACAAGGTAACGTAAGTTTAAGAAAGGAAAGGTCAGGTAAAAGATGAGGAAAAGTACGGTAAGGTAATGTACGGTAAGGTAAGGTAAGGTAAGGTAAGGTAAGGTAAGGTAAGGTAAGGTAAGGCAAGGCAAGGTAAGGTAAGGTAAGGTAAGGTAAGGTAAGGTAAGGTAAGGTAAGGTAAGGTAAGGTAAGGTAAGGTAAGGTAAGGTAAGGTAAGGTAAGGTAAGGTAAGGTAAGGTAAGAAAAGGTAAGGTAAGGTAAGGTAAGGTAAGGGTAAGGTAAGGTAAGGTAAGGTAAGGTAAGGTAAGGTAAGGTAAGGTAAGGTAAGGTAAGGTAAGGTAAGGTAAGGTAAGGTAAGGTAAGGTAAGGTAAGGTAAGGTAAGGTAAGGTAAGGTAAGGTAAGGTAAGGTAAGGTAAGGTAAGGTAAGGTAAGGTAAGGTAAGGTAAGGTAAGGTAAGGTAAGGTAAGGTAAGGTAAAGGTAAGGTAAGGTAAGGTAAGGTAAGGTAAGGTAAGGTAAGGTAAGGTAAGGTAAGGTAAGGTAAGGTAAGGTAAGGTAAGGTTGGGTAAGGTAAGGTACGGTAAGGTGAAGTAAGAGGTAAGGTAAGGTAAGGTAAAATACGGTAAGGTAAAGTTAGGTAAGGTAAAGTAAGGTAAGGTAAGGTAGGGTAAGGTAAAAGGTAAGGAAAAGTACGGTAAGGAAAGGTACGGTAAGGTAAGGTAAGGTAAGGTAAGGTAAGGTAAGGTAAGGTACGTTAAGGTAAGGTTAGATAAGATACGGTAAGGTAAGGTAAGGGAAGGTAAGGTTAGGTAAGGTAAAGTAAGGTAATAGGTAAGGAAAGTACGGTAAGGAAAGGTACGGTAGGGTAAGGTACGGTAAGGTAAGGTACGGTAACGAAAGGTTCGGTTACGTGAAGAAATGTAAGTTAAGGTGCGAAACGTGTAATGTACGTAATGTTAAGGTGTGGTAAGAAAGGTTGAAGTTTTGCAAGATTTTAGTTAGTTTAAGGTGGTGAAAAACAAGGTAAGGTAACGTAACGTAAGGTAACCTAAGGTAATAGAAATAAGGATAGGGTAGAGCTAAACCAGTGTAAGCTAAATGTAAGACAAGTCAAGCTAAGATTAGTTGCAATTCAAGACGGTACGAGTAGGTAAGTCGAGGCAAGCCAAGGTATAAATAAGTTAGGTACGGAAAAGTAATGCTGAGAAATGACATGAAAATAGAGACAGTGGTTAAGCTAATCACTAATTGACTGACATTTGCTAAGGAAATATGAACAAGGTTACAGGTTTTTAAGGAAAAGTTTGCAGCTGCTGAGCTGAAGAGGTGAATAGTGAATACGAAAAGGGAAGAACTTTAGTAAAAACCCACCTCTGAATTCCTATACTGACAGCCCCCAAAATATCTTCGACGAGAACTTGAAGGCGAAGTTCATTGTTACGAACTTTATCTCCAACAGGAAGATAAAACGATCTCTTTGATTTGATTCCCCTGTACAAAATATCACGTGACAAGTCCCAGTTAATCACAACCAGCCAGTAAATGAATGGCACGTGAACATTATCTTCGTCTTGCCAATTTTGACACACGTAGCTGAATGATGTTTGAAGCGACTGTCCAGATGAAGGTGTCAAATCACATGAACCATTCCTAGGTGGCAGATTGGGTGAAAGTGACAATGTGGACTCCCCATTCTTGAACATATCACCTTGAAAGAGAAGCAGAAATGAGCTAAAAGTCGCTAAAAGCACGGGGGATACTTCATTCTTCAAATGACTAGACGTGCCGCCCAGATATTTCAAAACCCACCCGTGTCTATCGATGGTCGTGCTACCAAGTGCAGAAACAACAACGAACTGTTTTACCCGTTTGTACAAATATCTTAAATATTTGAACCCAATATAAGATCTGAGGCAACTTCAAATGCGGCGAAAAGGCCTTTGCGCTGAAAACTAAAACGCGGTTACCCGATTTGCACCACAAAATTGATCATAAATACAAACGACTTGCGGTATAGAAATGACTTTAACAGAAATTTAATGGAAAAGAAAGGAATAAACGTATTTCAAACAGGCTAGTTAAATTGTTACGTTGTTTGCCCAGTATATTAAATGTAGCTCTAGTATTAATGCAGAAATTTGATGGATTATCTTCAAAATTAACTATTAAACATACAAGCGAGGGTTTGACATTTGTAGCAAATGAAAAGTTTCCCTAGACTTGCTTTCCAAGTTCCTAACTTTCGCTCACATTGAATTGAATTGATGTTGTTGCTGTTCGCTTCAGTTAGTTTGAGCGTCCAGCAATTCAATTCAATGGCGATAACTACGACTCATGTAGTAAGTCTAGAGTTTTCCTTACTTAACAAAGCTTGTAAAAAAAACACTGCCAATCCAATGAGCGAAATTCAAAGACCACAAGGGGGGACTTGGTACTTCAAGGTGATGTACCCGTTGAAAATGCCACAAAACTCAACCCTTAGCGGTAGTACAAAATAGCCTAAGCGTTAGTGCCTTTTGGTAGAAACTTTTCCGTAAGGCGCAAAAAACCATATGATGATTGTTCATAAACTCACTACAAAAGTCGTAGATTCGCTCCCAGCCCCCAACGCAACACAGCCCGCTCATACTAGTAGATAGTTTGAGCTGCCGCCATTAACAATAGCAACAACTAATTTTTTATTCCACATTTTTTGAATGAACTGAATTGAGGTGAAGGCGGCGAAAACCACAACTCATGTAGTAAGTCTAGATTGTTCAATGAAAAATAGAACTACTGCGTATGGCAAATACAAAGAATAATGTTGCGATTTTTTGTCAGTGCTAATTGCTATTTTTCTGCCTAATGCGGAGCTCCAGTCACTTTATGTGCCGGCTGGATTAAATTAGAGTATCAAAATATATTTGCACCATATTCTAATAGCTGCTTAATGGTGGGATAGAGTGACTTGTCTTATGAGGACATAGTAACAATCTTCCTAATCAAATATCAATCGATTGAGCATCATCAATGCCCAAACTGCTAATTGTATCAATTTCCCTTGTCTTGCAAAATAAAAATTTTCCTACCCTTAGAGAAGCAAGAAATTAAATGCAAGAATTGCAGAATGCAGAATTTGGGGCCCTACTAATTTTCCAACAGGTACGTCACCTATTGAAAATTTGCTAAAAAAAGTAACTTTTAAGGCAAGTTTCAAGAATAACTTTCAAAAGTAAAGTAAGTTAAGTAAATTAAAGTAATTTTCTGTATTCATATTGGGCTTTTATCGCTTGAATCTTGTTTCAGAATTACTGTAACTAATAAACACGCAAGCAAGGGTGAGACATCAGTATCAAAGCTTGAAGGAGCAAAATCTGCTAATCCATTCGTCCGTGTTATATTGTCTCCTTTCTTTGTATAAGCAACTTAATCATAGGCCTAATTGTCAAGTACCAGAGCATCTAAAACAGAACAGAATTTTTCCTTATTTAATAGATTTATAAGGAATTGATGTGGCTCATTCTTGAGAATGCGATGCACAATTTCATAATGCTTTCTCTGTGTTGCAATGCATCTATCATCCCATAACCAGTTGTGATATTCAAACAGAAAAGGCCATCTTGAATTGCTGTTTCTTTGAATATGGAACATTTCTCAGGACAGATCTTGAATCCAAAAGAATGGCACAAGCCTTCACGCAAAAAGTAATTTCTTCTTTCTTGTGGTGGTGCTTTTATATCATAGTAAATTCCCTTGTATCTTAGGTATTTTATATGCACGGATGCTCTAGGAATTGGAATTTTTTCTTCGCTTTTAATTTCGTTCCGAAAATATTTTGGATCAACCATGGATGGAATAGCCCCTTGTCCATTCCATTTTCCATCTGGTACCATTTGCAAGTGCCATGCATATTCGTCTCTATGATGATACCACATATAATTGCACATGATACTAAAGTGGCAGTAACATTCATTGTTGACATTGACTTTCGAAGGAGCCTCTTTGAAAACTTCATTAAAGGATTTCAAATGCAATTTCTCGACATATTCTCTCATTTCCACTATATGAGCAACTTTAAATGTAACAGGGAAGTAAGACATGCATTGCATTACTTGTTTATCTCCTAAAATGTATTCTGCAGTTTGAATCCAACAGGGAAATTGTGGGACTCCGATTCTACCAATGACTATTGGTTTGCCATTTTCAAAAAGGACATCATCTGTAAAGCTGTAACGAAAACAGTGTCGACATCAACAAATCCAACATATTCTTTGGTTGAGCATGAATCAGCATGCATCATATCTAGATACATTCTAGCTTTACCCCATCCATGATCAGCATTGTCAGCGACAGGATCCATATAACAAACTTTTGTGTTGATTTCTGGATGTGATTCTGCAAATTTGTCGCCATATTTGTGATCTTCACTTTTTTCGTTATCAAGAACAAGAACCAATTCAAGATACTTTTTCAGAAAGAACATTTTCATGCTTTTCAACAACCAACTTTCAACGTTGTCAATGAAATTCTTGGTGCTTGTCATTCGTACATATATTTGAAACTTTCTGTCGTCATTTGAACCGATCCCATCATAACTGAAAGCTTTGACTTGAATTTCAGTTTCTTTGTCAAATCTTCGGACAAAAGTCGCATACTGAAGCAAAAATAGAAAAGTTCCAAGGAAAAGTACGCAAAGGAAACAAAACTGTTTTCTTTCCATCTTCTCCGCCACTCGGCAATGAGTTCGTTTTGACAACCGCGAAACTTTGATAACTTGAAATAGGAGACTTCTGACATGGAAAATCGCAGAATAGAGAGCTAACCACAAAGCCAAGGTAGAAAAATCGGACCTCTGGGACTTCTCGGACCATAGTGCTCGGACGAAATTGTCCGACATTCTCTCTGTCCTACTTCTCGAATTGCTTTCATTCTCAATTCGAAAAGTCAGACATGTCGGACTACCGTCCAGAAACTGTTTCCTGTAAGTTGGCACGCAAAATTTGGATGCTAAAGGTATTTCTTGGTCCAAAAGGGACAAGATATAAACATCATCTTCCTGGATAACAAGATTTAACAGAGTAATAATTTTGACGTTTCAGTTCTCCTTTAACTTCGAGCACAATTGGTATATTAAAAGTTTCTTGCAGTGTTTCTTAACTTAGATATCGAAAATTCTAAAATTTCGTGAAAAACGTGTATATTGTGAAGGATCATGTTCTTAGCAGTCAAAATATAGACATTTTCCAGAATTGACACTGGGTAGGACGATTTTTGGGGATAATTTTTATGCAAAGCAGATCAGTAAAACAGAATGTTGAATTTAAAAGCAGAAATAGTTTCTCAGCTTTTTTATTACTTCTTAGCCCATATAGAAGAGTTGTTCTTGATTTTTGGAAAAAAGGCATATATAGTTTCTTATAGTCGGTTTCTTGTGTGTATGAGTGTAACCCAACTGAGCTAACAGGAGACGGTTTCTAGTCGGAAGTCCGACATGTCCGACTTTTCGAATGGGAGAAGATCGAAAAGTAGGACAGAGAAAACTCGGACAATATGGTCCATAAAGTCCGGGAGGTCCGACTTTTCTACCTGGCCATTTATGAAGTGCATCCAACAGGTGATTCTTATTATTTAACTTGAAATGTATAACAATGCATGGAAAGAATAACACGTTATCTACGTTTTGAATATTTGTAGCTATGCTTCCCCTTTCACATATTTTGAGAAAATTGTTTTTGTTTTCAAACATACAAGTTGAACAGGTACACGTTTTCTCTATAAGAACACTGAAATTGAAAAAAGCCATGCACTGTTCTTAGTTTTTCCGATTTGAAGGCTGAAAATGTTCTTTACATTTTCTTAATTCTCTTGCTTTTCTGAAAAAGTTACCCATTTGGGCGGCATGTCTTATAATGAACAAAGTACCCCCCGGGTAAAAGTGATGACCGTCGTTTTACTAGCAACATAAATTTCATAAAGTTGCTTTGCGATGACTATCCCGAAATTGCCTGTTTATTTCCATTGTGCAAAGAAAAAATAAACAAAAAGACGTACCTATAACACGAACCGTCAGTCTAATCACGTATGTGCTGACGCCATCAAATTTATTCTCTTTAATAACCAAGACATCCATGGATTCAGTTGAATTTCTCAACGGGTAATCGAAAACTGTTCCATTAGAAGCTATTATCTGCCATTTATATTCCATTAGAAGTGTTTGTCCACTGACAAAGCAGTTATTACATCTCCCTGTTATCTTCAGCACTCTGCTTCTGACATACTTGAGACTCTTGTAAACCTTACATGTTACACACTCGATGAAAACTTCGGCAACTTTCCCTTCAATCACATAAATCTGCAAAAGAAGGAAAATGAACTTTATTGCAAAGCCCGGTTCTCAAAAGATCGTAAGAGCGTCAGCGACAGTCGGTGACATCCTGGGTAGGTCAGGTAGGTCGTAGGACTCCAGGTCTTTTTCATAGGAACATTTCCTTGCGATCATTACAACTGCGCCAACTGTGAATTGGAAGGACCAGAAGAGTGGCAGTGAGTTCAAATTTCCCGAATCTTACGCCTGGTTCCAATCAGATCGTAGAGCCAGTCATGTGTCACCGATCCTTCTTCAATGTCAATGATCCATAAAGATCTAGACTTGCTCCGAGTCTGTTTTCTATTTATTCATTCGATGCGGAGGACAGCATATTGATGCAACTACTGCGAAGGAGCCACTTGAAAGTAGAGTAGGAAACTTTTCTCTCCTCTCTCTTATGTACGGGTTACCGAAGGGGTTACCGAAAGTACTGTTTCCAACAACACTGATCAAATAAAAAATAGACTTAGAGCAATTCTAATAAAGATCAGAAAAAATGTTCCCAGTCATCGGGAAGCAGCCAGCGACTGTCAGACTAAAATATTCTGACGCAAAGAGAAGAAAACGTGTATGACTACTATTTTTGTTAGATTAGCGTGAATAACTTTACTTTTAAATGGTTAGTTAAATCAATGTGACTATTTTCCAACAAAGCTGGTTCAGCGACGTCGGCGACATAACTACAGTAATTTCGGCAAATGGTCGCATGGATAAAGCTAGCCAATCAAGGGTTGAAAACGAAGCTAAGCGAACGATCTATTACAAAAATTAAATCAGCAAAAAGAATACATTGAGAGTCTTCATGGAATTTCAGTTTGAAAACTCAACGGAAGAAAAATGTCGACTGATATGTTACCTGTTGCGTTGCGTGCACTGGTTTCTCCCCACGACGCTTCACAGACAAACGGAATTGATATGAAGCTTTTACATCTAAAGTGCCAGCCTGAACCTGAAACTTATTTTCCGCACTCCACGTCTTGTGGCTGTTGCTACAACCAGAAGCTTTGATGACATCACTTGTTTTCAACGGTTTCGCAACGCACGTCCACTTGTACAGAAGATCTGGAGGTAAGCTGGCAGAAGATCCACTCACTGCTTCTATCGTGAAAGTCTGATTAAATCCAACAGTGCGGCTTAGGCCGCCCAAAATAATTGGGTCTGGAGGTAACTGAAGCATCTACAAATAATAAAGTGTCTTTATGACTCATGGAATATTCATAAACGAAAATGTACTGACAATGTGCAGTTCTGGATGGACGAATACGGTTACTAACGATTCCGTACTACACTGCAATAAGCTAACGAGACTACTTCCCCGAGTCCTAGTTACCTTGGGCACTATCTTGTTGTTTTTACTTAAAGACAGCTTCAGCTATTGATAGCTTTATTCAGCTATAGCGAATTGCTGTTGCTCGTCGTGAATTTCATGAGCGGAAACTGAAACTTGCCTAACATAAAATTAAGTCTACTTGATTTGCTAGCATATATAAATTTATGTTACAAACCTCAAGATTTATGGTATCCACAGCTTTGAATCTGCCATCTTGGCCAAAGGAAGCCGTGTAAATCATGCAGTAATGACCCAACGACAATGCACCAGGTGGAATTCCCAACAACGGGGAATTAAAGCTTATTTCAGATGCGTAAGCAGTTGAAAATTTAAATGCCTCGAGTTGTTGTTGTTCCACGATGCAGTTAGTTTCTTTTTTGGCAGTCTTCACTTCCCAGGACGAACTGACGGAAGAGCTAGAGCAGTTGTACTCAACAAGGGCCTCGGTATACAGCCACTGCGATTGATATAAGTCGCGTTGCTTGCCACCTAAGATTGAAATGTTCGGCGGCTGACACAATGTTTCTTCCACTTTTACAATAACTGAGCTTACTGCAGAACGAAGACCGTTATTTGCAATAACTGCGACTTCAAAAATCCCGGTCATCGGAAAAGAGTGTTCTATTGCATCATTGCCACTCTGGACCAAAGTGCCATTAACTTTCCAGTTATACGACACACTAGTACCCGATTTCCGAGAGGCTTTAAAGCGGATCTTCGATCCGGTCGGAATATTGAAGCTCGAGGCCCAAAGTGATAAGCCCGTGATTCTATCCTGTGCCTGAAAAGCAACTGTTTTTTCAGTCGAACTCACTTTATTAGAAGCTTTCACCGTAACGTTTATATGACCAACCCTAGTGATCGTCAATTCCACGGTGTCGAAGCCTTTTGTGATATTTCGGAGGTTTCCAGTCAAGATGAATTCTGTCGTAAGATTTGTACCGCTTAAAGCGGCTGTTAGCAAAACGGTTTCGTGCGTTGGTAGAACATTACCAAACTCGGAGGATAACGAGGATAACGAAGACACCACTGCTATATCCTGAGCGTAAAGTTTAACTGACTCCTCCGCCCAGCTTACGTGATTGGATGCCTTAACAATGACGTCATATCCGCCTGCCATCATAAATACATGACTAACAACTCTAACATTCTTGTACTTGTGAGTGAAGTTTGCCACCTTAAACAGCCAATCATACTGAACATCTGACCCTTTGCTTATCGATGCTTCTAAATAAACAGACTCCTGAGTTGGATAAAATATCTTGCTATGAGAAATTTCTAACCCGAAGATTTCGTCTTCCACCTTTATAGAAAAGCTGGTATTAATGTTGTGTACCAAATTACTGGTAGTAACCATCAGTCTGTAAATACCGGGTTGAAGGAAAGTCAAATTTGTCTTTGAAAATGAACCATCCGGGTTTGAAGCTAGCACGCCTGCAGGTAGTTCCCATTTGAAGTCCGGATCAGTTCCCTTTATAGCGGTAACGTGGAATTCTGTTGTTTTATTCGTTGCCGTTACCATAGGATACATACGAACAAAAGAAATGAGGTCTTGGACAATGATAGCGAGGCTGGCTTGGCGAGATCCAAGGGCATTGACTAATATGGCAGTGATGTTATAAGTAGCAGCTTTAGGAAATACCCAGTCTAAGAAATTGGCATGACTGGAAAGAACTCCATCAATAAGCCACGTGATTGAGATGTTGCTCCCAGTGCTAAACGTAGGCCAGATTCGAACTGTATCATTAGGAATGGTATTCGTGGTATTTGCTGATAGAATGACGTCACTAATACGTTGAATAACAGGGAAGTTATGCGTTATGTGATTGATTGATATTTTGTTATATGCCTTTAGACTCACATTGACATAATAAATGCCAGGATTGCTCACAATCACGGTGAAAGAGTCAGAGAGACTGCTTGATTTAATTGATAAATCAGAGGTCCACAAAAAGGTCATGTTACTACCAGTAACGACTGAGGCGTGAAGAATAACGGATTCGTTGAATGGCAAAATAGACAGTTCCTTAGTCGTTGCCGATGCAATCCTGAGACCAATGATTGGCTCTTGGACTTCAATGCTCATCGATGCCGTATCACTTCCTAAGTGGTTCTCTACTTTTACTGACACCCAATGTATACCTAAATCCGAAAATTTCCAAACCAATGTATCTACTGAGTTGTTAAGACTTACAATTGAAACATTCCATGTATAAACATGTTCAGGGCGGTAACGAAGAGATGCACGGAACATAACTGCACTTTTCAAAGCTACAACAGTTGCGTTGGATAATAACGTAAGATTGTTTACGGGAAGTTCAACGTTGACAATAACCACCGACGATACCTCTGATACCTTGTTTCTTGCCGTAACATTGACGATTGAAGGTCCTAACTCGGTAAAAGTGTGCTCTACTGTTTCTCCAGTAGTTTTACCTCCATTTGAAAACGAGAAATCGAATACTGGATCAGTTCCCTTTAATCGAGGCGTTTAATGTTTGGAGTATATTCAATGGTACATACAGAGGATACAGCTTTACTTCCCCTGTTATTCTATTTTGTGCAATAACCACAACGGATGCACTAACGTTGCTTACTTGGTTTGATGCAAAGAAATTCAGTATGTATGTTCCAGCGGCATTAAATACCTTGCTGACGATTCTGGTATTGTTATGAAGTAGAAAGTCGGCAGCTCCAGATATATTATAACCGTAAACCGAGGTCTGGTCAACAGAAATGTTTACACATATACTTTCATCTGTGGCAACATAATTATTAGCTGTGACTCTGAATCTGTTTCTCTCTGTATCAAGCGGCCTTTGGACAATTACAACAGCGGATTCGACGGCTGAGCTAACATTATTCGTCGCAGTCATTCTTAAATGATAACTTCCTTCATGTTGGTATATATGTGTAATTGAAGGGCTTGAATCATAAATCCAGCCGCTTTGTGCGTTATCACCAAACTCCCACCTTGTAAACATATGTGTTCCTGTAATCTTTCGCGCGGTGAACGTCACATTACGCTCCATCTGGATGTACAGGTAACCTTTAAGCGCTATACTAATAATTTCTTGCGCTGTAACAGATACTGTGGAACTCATCTCGCTTACTCCATTTTTCGCAGAAACGGTATAAGAAAACGTTCCGGCGGTCGAAATACTCAGCTCAGCGGAATTATTCGTAGAGAACGACACTCCCAAATTCTTCTTTCCGTTTTCTTTTATGCTGTACGCGACGTCCGTACCTTCCAATGTGCTAGCGTAAAGGTAAAATATTTCGTTCAGTTTTACAATGGTTTTACTTGAATATGCTGTGAAGTTCTTTATTTCATGCTGGATATTCAATAGTATCGATGTCTCTTCGGTTTTATTTACAAAGTTCCTAGCTGTAACTTTAATTCTATAAGAACGAGGATATTTGAAACTATGCTTCACAATTGTAGAGTTTGTGGTGAAATTCGTGCCGTCGTCAAAACTCCACTCAAGCTCTGGGTTCTCTCCATCACATAACTGCGCTTCTAATGTCAATTCTTTATTGGTCGCAAAGAAAGAATTCGATTTTGGCCGAGTGATTGATAGGCCATGTACGGAGCCAGATTGAAAAACAGTAATCATCTTTGTTTCAGTCATGTTGTTTATGTTGTTTGAAACTGCAACGGACACGTTTCTGGTACCAGTGGTTTGAAAAGTGTAAGTGAACGTATCTGACTGTCGTTTCTGGGGTTGACCATCCAAATACCATACAATATTGGCATTGTCACCTTGAAATTTGGCGGTGAATGATTTGGATTCGTTGATGTTAGCGAAGTAATCACACGATGCAATAGACAAAGAGCTGATTCTTGTCTCGACTACAATGGGGAAGGCTAGAGCAACAGGAGCAGTAGTAACCGGGTTGCTGAATTCTACCGTTAAATTGTAAACTCCAGGTGTATCTATGTAGTACTCTATCCAAAGAAAGCACGTATCTAATGATGATTTTAGACAGTCCGGATCTGACGAAAGTTGTGCTGGACAATTTGATAAACAAACAGAGTGATTTAAAAACACCACTGGACTGCCTTCATTGATAATTTTCCATGTAGCCTCAACTTGCTTATATGTTGTTTTAAATGCTGAAAGCACGCTCTCTGACTTTGCAACATAAGCGATTCTATTTGTAATCATGGCAGGTGCAGTTTGTATGACTTTGAGAATTGTCAAATCAAGAAATACCTTTGCAGATGAAGTTCCCTGACCTTCGATTACCATAGATAAATTCTTAGATGTTTCTTCAGTAAAATTAGCACTGAATGAAGATACTCTGCTTTGGTTACTATTGCAAAGATAAGTTTTCGTTTCTGTACATTTTAGCATTGCACGAGTCTCAGTAATGTTGTCATATGAAAAAGCAACTGTAAAATTGTCTTTGTTACCGTAATTTGCGATAATCGTGAAATAAATTTGTACTCCATATGGGACTGCAATGGTAGTATTATGATCAATGATATGGATGCCAGATTCTTGGACTTGCAGTTCTTCATTTGTCTTCTTTAACAGCAACGAGTTTTGTTCGCCATTGTCGTCGTAGCTTAGGATCACTGAGACTTCACTAAGAGCAGAGTTTTTAGTTTTAATTTCGGATGTGATCATTTTTAAACCGTGGCTGGATACGACTTGTGTTATGACGGAGCTACTTGATGTAGCCATGGAGGAGCTGGATAAAGAAAGGTCTCTTGCAGTGCGATGCCTTTCAATGACATAAGAAGTCTCTGATTTTGCTTCTGTCATCACGATAGATGGCACTGAAGAGCTTTTTGCAGGGTTGAATGAAGTCTTGATGTCAATTTGAAATGCATTTGACTTTGTAGACGAATCTGATGATATGCTTGTTGCAGGACTAAAGACTGAGGATGAGATAAAGGTTGATGCTTTTTTCATGGTTGTTGTGGCTGTCGAGCTCACATTTTCGGATGATGCTAAACTTTGCATTGATGCCTTTGGGAATGAAAATGCGTTTGAAGTACTTTCTTTGGCAGAGATCGGATTTCCTGAATTATTCTCCTCCATTGAGGAACCGTATGTGTTTAAAGTTGCCACAAAAGTGGAAATTAAATCTTCTGAAGTTCGTTCGATGTATTCTGTCCTTACAGAAGTCTCGTCTTGATCTGAAGACCTGGATTCCATTGAAGCTTCCGGTGAGGCAATTGAAGTTTTTCCAGTTTCAGCTGAACCCTCAAAAGAGGTAAGTGAGACAACAGAATCTGTGACATAGCTGCTTCTGCCGGCTTCCTCACTGTTCAAAATTGTCCCAGTTGATTCACTATGGGGTTCACCAGTTTTGTGAGGCAAAGTTTTTGAAGAAACACTAGATGCAATGTCCGTAGAACTCTCAACGGAGGTCATTGAGATAGTATAACCTGGTTCTGTGGCAGAATGCGCGGTTTCCGAATTGTAATCCTGGATGGAGTCTTGGGTTTCTACTACGGTGGTCATAGGATCAGGTATGAGTGTTTCTGAAGCTCTTTCTATAGATACTGCCGTTATCGAAGATGTCGTTGGTATGGCTTGTCTACTTTCCTCAGATGCGAAGACGGTGTGGATCTCGGCTGAATTCGTGGTTTGAGCACCATTATTTGAGGGCGTGGCATGGTC
This sequence comes from Chrysaora quinquecirrha, assembly GCA_014526335.1. Lineage (NCBI taxonomy): Eukaryota > Metazoa > Cnidaria > Scyphozoa > Semaeostomeae > Pelagiidae > Chrysaora > Chrysaora quinquecirrha. Next base: position 1,090,521 of record JACTAT010000061.1, on the reverse strand, counting down.
TGGGTTTGCCGAGGTAGGACTTGTTAAAAAGGGGTATGGCGAAGATGACGATGTATGCACACTTGGGAAAGAAGTAGTTAATTGTAACGCAGCCAGGTAGTCTTGGACATTAATCAAGACATTTGGAGAAATGTACGGAAGGCATGATGAAGCGCTTCCAGGACAACTAACTTTGCAGCCTGACCCAGTATTATATACTGTAGATTTTATTTCTCCGCATAGGCAGCTAGTGCCAGATAGAGTTCCGTATTTTTTTCCAGTCGTATCACACTGAACCATGCAACTGTTAAGATCAGATGTTGCTGTAGAAATTGCAACAAGAGTGACTACTTTGACATTGCCATTAGGCATCGCTGCACAGCTCCAGTGAGAAGATTGGGCTGCAATTTAAACAAATAATTATTGAATAGATTAAATATTCTTTACATGGGTTTTTCCCAAGGCGCAAACAAAAGAAGACGGAACTTGAGCCTGGACTGCAAGATCAGATAGACAGACAGGTAGGCAGGCAGATAGATACCTAGGCAGATATACAGATACATAGATAGGCACATCCCGGGGGTACTCCCATTAATGCCTGACAGGGGGTCCAGTCAGGGCAAAAGGGGGTCAAAGCATGAATTTTCAAAAAAATCTTCAAATGGTAGTAAAATTTTTACAGTAACCCCCAAATGGTAGTGTAAGAAGCTAAAACTCATGCCGTTTGATAGAATACAATCAAGGTTTTCTTACATTCAAATACACAAAATGTTGCAAACTACAGTATGTAAGATTAAAACAGCAGATAATTACAGTAGATGTTAAGGGTGGTAGCTACCAAAAATACCCCAAAGTTACAGTATCATTTCTTTATTTCTCTAAATGGGCAGTTTGGTAGTCATCCAGTAAGACCCTTGGAATCCCCTGTCAAGCCTCTATTGGAGTACTCCCTGGAGGCACATGCACTTGCTATCTCTGCAAGGTAACAAGGTATGGGTTCTGTGCTTAATGGCAAACAGTGAAGCAGAAATGTTACTTCAAAGGAAATCCGAGAAAGAAAGTCAACTTTCAAATAATACCCACCTGATCTCCGTTTTCTTCGCAGTTTTAAAAATTCGTTGCAACTCAATAATTCTACAAAAGAAGAAATTCGTTTAAGAAGAATTTCAATCAATCAGATTGAATAACAGATCTGCTTCCCAGTTCATAGGGTAATAAATCCCTAGATATAAAAAGCTTTTTATTGGTCATGCTTTTCATTTGGTAGCTTCGGAAGTATTCCTATTCGGCAGAATAGGTATTTCTTTTCAATGTAACACAATTTCGGTTTCATTAACCGACAGTAAAAGACTTTTAGGCTCCCAAAATCTTCCGAATTTTGAAAACAGTAAGCTTCCAAAAACAGAATCCATGACTTTCAAGAATCGCAAATTCTGAAACCCTGAAAACTTTCGCGCCAAAATTCTTGCTTGCCTCGTCCCCAGACCCATTCGTGGAATTTATCCAGGCACCTGGTAAAATGAAAGACTCTTTCGATCTTCAAACCGTGGATCTCTCGAAAAAGTCTCAGAAACCTTCTGCTTTTGATGACAGAAGGTTTGGAGAGCTCCAAAACCTGCCGTTTTCCGAAGAATGGCTCCGAAACAAATTCCAAAAAAAGAAGGCTACCGAAAAAAGAAGCAGCCCATCACATGCCCAGTTTTCTGCATTTAATAAAGGGATTAATTTAGGAAGAGTCAGATTTTTGGCCGGATCCATCCCTGAGTGTTAGTAAAGTAGGGTTTGCTTGGGGGGGGGGGGGTTGCAAGACCTATGGATGGGCGGGGTGTTCCACCGAGATTTTACAAACCCACCCACTTATAAGGTAGACACAGACCCTAAAGTATTTGTAAAAATAAGTGAAATATGAGAGTAAGAAGACTTTCTAGGCTATATTTTGCTTGAAATTATATTATGAACATCCCCAAAGCAGCGATAACAATATTCGGACTCAAAGAAATTGAAATTTTTTAGTTTTCCATAATTTTCTACCCTGTTATAAGGAGATCATATTGAAATCATACCCATATTTAGAGAATTACGGGGCCAAAAACCCACGCATATAGGCGGAATGTACCCGCACCCAAATTAAGTACTCTTAGGTGCCAAATAAACGGGGGGTCCAAAAAAACGGGGGTTGGAACATTTTCGAAAATTTAATAAACGGGGGGTCCTAATAAGGCCCAGGCGGTTGGGGGAAATTTAATAAACGTAGTTTACTCCTTTAACAAGTGGAATTTTTCCTTCCAAAATTAATAAACGGGGGGTCCAAACCAGGTCGGGGAAATAGCTCAAAATTAATAAACGGGTGGGGACGTTATTTGGCACCTAAGAGTTCAGGGCTAAAACCCACCCATATGAGTGGAAAGTACCCGTACCCAAATTATATTAAGTATCCTGGGTAGAGCTTGCTATCGTCTCATAAATACTACATAAATAATTCAATAATCAATCAACCAACAGCCAGCAATGCAAGATAAAAAATTGTATCTGTTTTGTTGCCTTGCAGTCTTTAACTGCAGTTAACTTACTCTAAAACTCGCTCAAACGTTTAGCAAGATACATGGGTGAAAAAGAAAGAAAAATCAAAATAAATTCATTTATCCTCTGTCATTTCAATTATTGCCCATTGATATGGATGCTATGTAGCAAGGGTAGCCAAGAAAAGCTTGAACAAATAAATGAAAGAGCTCTGCGACTAGCGTGCTCTGACTACACGTCCTCGTACGAAACTTTACTTGCAAGATCTAGAGAAACTACTGTCCATATCCAATCCATTAGACTTCTAGCGTATGATGTCTACAAAACTCTTAACAATGTTAACCCAGCATTTATGAAAAGCTACTTTTCACCAAAGCAAGTAGATCACAACCTCCGTAAAAGAAATATCCTTGAAATTCCGAAAGTCAGGACTACAAGCTATGGAATCAAATCACTAAGTTTCCAAGGACCAAAAATCTGGAACGCCCTTCCGGATGTAGCTCGAAACCCAAGGGAGTTTAAACTTGCTAAAAACTTGCTAAAAACGTGGTTTCTTAGTAACCAATGCGCTTGCTCCTTTTGCAACAAATAATGACCTAATGCACCTAATCTCTGGAGTTGCTTCATGTTAGTGTAAATTAGTGTCACATCACTATTGTCAAAACTAACATTAAATAAATCATAGAAATAGAAATAGAAATAGAAAAATTAACTTTGCTTGAAATAATTACCCTGATAGCGACCATCAAACTGGGTTAGCTTGATATGCTTCCGAGAAATTTGCTCATAACAAGTGACTTGCTCAAAGCTCAAAGCATCTTTTGTGTATATAATCTGCTTCCGCAACCATTCTGATAACCAAACCAGTTCACAGGAGCAAAGGAGCTTTTACTGTTTATAGACCTTCAAAATGAGAAAAGAAACACTTAGGAGCGAAAAGTGCGATAGAGCCAAAACAGTTGACTATTGATTTCTAGCCAGAAACACAGAAATTTGCAACGTGTATTGAATTTACAGAGAGGTTAAGATGAGCACTGCTAGAAAGTTTCTAACAGTGCTCACCTAAACCTCTCTGTAAATTGTTTCAAACAACTTCCATTAAACACTATATCAAAGACGTTACACCACCTATAATGCAATGATTATAAAGAACCAATTTTAAAGCATATATATACTCACATTCGTCTTAGGGATGCTAAATCTTTGAAGGGATTTTCTTTTATATATATTATGTCATTTTCATTCAATAGCCTACAAAAGATTATGAGAAAAATCAAATTTGACTAAGGGAATTAAAAACAATTGTTATTGATAAGTATACTTGGAAAAAAGTGGAAATGTTTTTTGGAACTCAAAAGTTTATTCGTCTGACATTCCTAAGATAGAGAATAAACGTTGGAAGCCGACCGAAACAATCCAATAGGAGGAACAGAATATTGTTAGGTCACTGATTTGACACTAACTATTTTGCGTGAGTTCTTGCTTATAAGATTGTAAAACAAGGGAGAAACTTACGAGTTAGCAGCAGATATCAAACATGAACACAACATTTTCTCCAGAGCAGCATTCAATTACTAAACATAACTTATCGTATCAATCCAAATCCAGCAATACAATAACAATAACGATAACACTAACACGACAAAATACTCGAAGATTCAATTACTACCCTTCTCACACCAAACCTCAGGCAATCTACTTTTATATCCCAAGTCCAACGCCCCTGTTTTCCTAAAAAGGTATAATTAAACATGACCAATTAAATGTTTTAAATCTATCGTCCAATCCTGATGTTCTTCGCGTGGCTTGATAATCCAATCAGAATTAGAGTTCCAAATATAATAGATTTACTAGTTAAATGTTTCACATGTTCATTTCCTGAAAATTTTACTAGTTAAACTGTACACATGCAATCTTCATGTTCTGCTCTGGACTTTGTCTCATGACAAATGCAACAGCAACGATTAATACGTCAATCGAAAAACAAATAAACAGCAAGAACAGGAAAACACTTGAAATTATAAAAATCATTGTCAAAAATATTCCACCTCAGTCAATTGTTTCGGTCTGTTTCTGACGTTTATAGCTACTGAAAGAGGTGTCGGACGAAAAAACTCTTAGAACCTGGCCAAACGATCAAACATTGTTGGTCCAACGCTTCAAATTTGCTTTACAACAAATGATTGACCGTTTCACCACGTCCAAAAACATTGCTTTCCAACAACTGATAATTAAAAACAATGAAGTTTGGTATCATTTCTAAATTAAACTTCCTTGCCATCATAAAAATCTAAAACATTATATAAACGCTCAGGGCCGGCGTTTATTACGTACAATGTCTGCAGATTGGTTAGTCCAGAGAAGGCATCGTTTTGTAGAATCGTTAAATAATTTGCTGATAAATCACTGAAAAATAAAGAATTGAATGAAAGTAGAATTCAAACGCCTGGGCCTCATTGCAACGTTTAGTCTAAGGGTTTTTTTAAATCGCTTCTAATTGAAAATATATGATACTTTTAACTATTCTCTCATTAGGAGCTAAAATATTTCTACCAAGGTGATAATACCCTTGGCTAGACTAATACGCGCGAAATTGTTGGCCCTAAGTCGGAAATTTCAAAGATCGGCTTGTTTTTTTTACTCGTTTTTTCAAAAAAGTGAGTATGATGAAAATTTTTCGTTCCAAGGCTACAAAAGCTGAAAGCATAACAATTCTCCATATTAAATTACTAAATTTGGTACCATTGGCTAGACCAAAATTGTAAAAAAGTATACCTTTGGCTAGACTAGAAGGCCGAAAAAGTATAACCTCTAGCACGGCACATCCCCAGTTATCTTCACTATGGAAGAACCCCCCGAAGGACCCCCCTCCCACCGTGGGCTAAGCTCGATTGGCTCAACTTGCAGAAGAATAAAGTGGCATCGATTAGTTGGTTGCAAGATGAATCACAAATCAAATATCACATATAGAACTGCAAATCGGGCACGTCTCACAAAAGAATACGTCCGTCCATAATCTGAAAACGAAACTTACAGATAGCGGAGATCTGTTGATCGACTGAAAATAGGGCCATTTATTATTGCAATTTTATTGTTATTCAGCCTCCTATAATCAAAAAAAGAATTAGGACTAAGTAAGTAATAATATCCAAAGACTACTTTTCAGTGATGCAGAGTAGATTCAATGAAAACAGAAAAAAAACAGAGTCTGTTAAATGGCGTAACTTACAATTTTCGAAGCTTCGTCAAATTTTTGAAATTAAGAGATGTAAGCCCAGTTATTTCATTGTTGGAAAGATCCCTGAAAGAATGAAAGCATCGATTGAATCTCACCTCTCAGCTCATATGAACAATTTCACTCATATAATTAAACTCTTTGTTTTATATATCTACAGTATATAGAGCAATTTTATAAGAACACGAGCCTGGGTTTTGCCCAGATTTTAAGAACAAATTAAGAACAAGCTGGAGCTGGCCATTTTATAAGCCCTAAGAATATAAGCTTAATATGAAAGTAAGACCGTCAGACTGAAAGTAAAAAGCAAGCAAACAAAGAAATAGACAAGCACGCTGCATTTTGCAGAAACCTGGTACTACTCCAGACATTCAATGAAAATATAGATGTCTAACTAACCAAGGAATTAAGAACAGAATAAGAACATTTCAGGCTCAAAAAAGGCAAAAGCTCAAGAACAGCCAGCCTCGATCAAAATTTCCTGATTCTTATAAAAAATGATGTAAACAGGACCAGAGATCAAGACCCTTTTCGTCTATCATTTATAGTTTCACACACCACGTTTTGAGAAATTTTCGCGCAATACCAATGTCTTCAATTTTGAACAGTAAGTGATAAGTTTTTGTACGATTCTTTTTACCAGTAACGGACGAAATTAGAAAATTACGAAGTTCGTGGCCTTCAATTTTTGCACAGCTCAATTCGCCGAGCAATAGGCCTTTTTGCGCTCCTTTAATTTTCGGGCATTATTTCCGCGCGAAACATAAAGATGCGCAAATGGTATGATAATTACTGGTATGATATAGATATTTAAGAAGCTCTTAAGAAACTTTCAGTACTCAAAATCTGAAAATTAAAGAATTTTGGGCCCATTTTTAGGCAAAGTTTACACGAGCGAAAATAGAAAAGGTCTAAAGTGGAACTACTTTTGGTGCGGATAGGTCTTGCGTTTACACTCAATTTAGTAGATCCGATCCATGTCTCGTGCGCGAAACAACCTATTTTTGGATTTGGATCGCTTTGAAAAGCGTTTCCAGTTTAGATCCGGATCCGGTTAACTTTTGCATTTGTAAACCGGTGCATCCGATCAAAAACTGGCTCTCTTCGAAAATATTATTTCAAATTACTTTAGAAATATTCAGTAACCACGCTTGCATCAAAGACAAAAACCCAAAAGTGGATCGTATCCGTGTAAACGAAAGCCCTATCCGTACCATAACTAGAACTTCTGGATCTGATCCACTACAGTATAGATCCGATACACTTTCTCTCCGGTAAACGCTGCCTTAGTTTATTTTTGTTGCTGTGTTTATTCGGTTCCGTTTCTGTAGGCATCTGCATACTTTTTATCTGCTCTGTCGACGCTGGTTGACCTTGATGTGTTTACGCTCACACCTTATCTTCAAAAACAAATGAAGACAAACTCATTAATGAAAATTTCCGATATTTAATAATAATTTTTCAGGTAAAGTCGTGTAGAAGCATGTGGCTATAACAAAAATGGTTTTTAAATTATTTATTAGACTAATAGATTGGTATCACCTGTCATCATCGCAGGTCCTCATTTAAAGCGCAATCAAATCATTCAGCCACAGTTTACTAATACATGACTTTTAAAACGCAAAAGAAAAAGTACTGATGAAGCAAACGCGAAACATTTAAAAAGCATAGTATCTATATTTCTTGTTGTCTTAAACTTAGGAAAATTGGCTCATGGATTACGGACTTTCACGGATTTGCACTTTGAATCTACTTTGCAAAACCCATGCACGTTATTTTATAACAGCACTTGGCTTTGATTTCAGCCTCCTGTATCTTATTTTTGAAGCAATTTTTCACGATGTTCTCACCCCCTACCCTTGTCGAACCGGGTAAGGGCTTTACCTCGTTAAACGCTTGAGACACGGAGCAAGCTGTAGCTCGAGTAGACCACAACGCCACGTTCCTTCTGAAGGTGCTGTGGCGTCGCGGTGTAGTGTAATCCAGCTGACTCGTGGTGTCAGAAGCTCAGTGTGGTCAGGGTTCGAGCCCAGCCATGGTAGCATCACAGCCAGGGTCAAGGCCTCGATTAGTTAACCTACTACTGAGATCCTAGCGACTGGCGCTAAAACACCATTTCACCTTCACCTTCACCTTCCTTCAAAAACGATGTAAAATGCGTTCTGCCTAAAGAGAGCTTTAGGTCCCATGTACACGAGTGCTCAACTTGACAATAAGCATCTTGCTTGCGAATCAAGATTCAAGCTGTACCCTTTATAGCTACTGTTCTTGTATAAGAACCAGATAATTTTTACCAAGGCTCGACGTTCTTATTTTTTGAATAACTTGAGGCTCGAATGTTCTTAATGGTGTTCTTATTTCAACATTGATTTTTCTGCAACTGCACACAATAAATTGCTTCTACGAACAATAAGTAACAGTTTGGCATATGTATCATCTATATACTTTTATATAGTAATCGCATAGTTCTGTTTTGCTAACATGAGATGGAATTGCTAAAAACACGTATTTCCTCGTTTTCATCTGAGGCAAGACATGTTCTTACGTTATTTGTTCTTATTTTTTTGCCAAATCGAGTCTTGATGTTCTTATCAAGTGTATTCTTATAAAAACAGTGTATCTGGTTTTCAAAGGATTGTGAATTCATTTCTCTTTTCGCCATAGTTGCAAAAGAACAGCTTGTTTCAAGTATGATATCTCAGAAAATACTCAAAAGAGTTTAGTCAATAAAGGCATGCTTTATTTGTCCGAAAATGCACTTTCGTTACGTTTTTCGATGGGTTTATGTAACATTAAGAGGCTTTTAAAGTTATGGAATGATTTTTTTCTTACACGCTTTTTTTTTTATAAGGAACCACTTTATAAGGAACCTACATGTAAAAGGCCCGAAAATTTAAAGAACTTATACTACTAAAGAGAAAATCATTAAGGAACTTTTGAATGTTGAATACTTTTATCACTGCAAATAATCAAGAATTAGAAAGCCGGTTCCATTCATTTGCAGTCGAAAATCACATTAATTGTACGTTAAGCATGTATCCAATGTTTCTTTGAGTAGTCTCGAGCTTTGCTCACATGCAAATGTCTCTCTTTTATTGTTAAGACCACTGTTTGTGCAGTTAAAATTAAGGAATTATTAAGGAACTTTTGGAACTACAATTGCCTCAAAAGAGGCCCAAAAATAAGGAACTTTAAGAACTAGGCCTTGAGGTAGGTTCCTTATAAAAAAAAAGCGTGTATTGTAGGTTGCCAAACACAGTTTGGGAGAGGAGTAAAGCAAGGACTAATAAAGCTTATGATTTTGAAATAAAAGGTTAAAAAACATAATGCGGCTGGATGGTTTTAGTAGCTACTGGAAATACTGTTGCTTTTCATGGAAATCCCTTAGAAATCTATTTGTTTCAACAGAAATATATACCCAATTGATGTATTCAAAAATGGCGATGTCTTCAAAATTACGTACGAGATCTGTGAGATCTATAAATCTCTTTGTCTGTTTTGTTGAGATTTATGGGATTTATTGAGATTAACAAAGATCTATTTAGGTTGTTTTCAGTTTTTCTGAGCAAGAGCCACAAGTGGTTGGGTTTGGTCAACACGCACTTTTTCAGTCGTTGTCAGCATGGTCCTGCACTGACGAATCGAGACTTGAGCACATGCACAGTAGCTTAAAGCAAAGCACGAGATTTTAAAGAGATTTTATAAGAATAGAATGATTTGCATAGGATTTATAAAGATTTATCGTTAAGGTGTACGAGACTAATGAAGTTATACACCCCTGAAAATAACCTTGATAGTCAATCAATGCACTTCTTCACGAAATGAAATCTCGTACACCCTTGCAGGAAGTCCTGTTGTTTTCCTGTGGAAATCTAAGAAATCCTGCTAGCGTACACCATTTTAAAGAGTAGAATGCTCATTGATTGTAAAGAATGGGAACTGAAAGATGATTGTAGAAAAGCGAGCGAGAAGTTGCCTTCTGACTCCAGCCCATTCACTAAGAAAAGGAATTTAGTAGGTAAACATTCGATAGGACTTGATAAGTACATAAGGATTGTAAAGCAAACACAGCTGTAAGGCCTGGTCAAACGCTTCCCAAATAAAATATGCGAATACTTACAAATATTCTAAATTTTCAGGAAGATTCCTTGGTACTTCTGACAACCCACGGCCCGAGCAATCAGCCGCAGTTTGTGTAAAAAACCAACACGGATTCTCGCCATCTTGAAACACTTTGCTGCCGAGGCGGTCAACTGAACAAGTTAATGCCAGCATTAACGTAATTATGATGTAGTTGCAAGATTTATTGATACTTTGCCAAAAAATCATTGTCATTTATCTATAGCGACATTCCGATTGCTGGCTTCGAAAGAGGAGTTTGCGTTTCATGATGTTGTATAATATACGAGGATGACAGTTTGACATCTGTACGCTTCAGATCAGCTCATGAAAGAAGCAAATAAAACTTCAAAACATCGAAAGACCATTTTTGTTTGAAGAACCAAAAATACACGAGCAAAACTGCAATTAATTCAACTCCTGTACTTCGTTTATATGTTTTATTTTGATAAATAAACCGACCAAATTTCAGAATCATCTACAAATCGCTTCGAATGACGATAGACTCAATCTTGCTTCAAGTAATTTGCATTTGACTAGCGCTTATTATTCTGCAGCTGGTAATTGTACAAAGACCACAAAGGCTGTCTTTTCAGTGGCGTGTAGTTGCTTATCAACCACCCTTGTTTTAAAAACAATCGTTTCGATCTCCGTTCCAAAAAAATTTGGAGCATTTTGAAGCGGAAAACCGCAAGAAAAGCGAACCGTCGTGAAATTTCTCTACAAATACACAAGGAAAGCTGCGCGTTACTGTTGTTATTCGTACAGTACAAAATTTTAACAGTTATACAAATCAGGACTTGTAATCCTCCACTTCACAAATTCAGCAAAATACCAATGCAAAATATGCCTATTAATTAAATAACTTATCACACACACAATCATAAAAACAATAAGGCAATCGCGGAATTGTCATTCCTTTTTATCATTTTCTTTTGTTTTCAACTGCAGCCTCGTTTTTGATTTCAATAAACAAGTAACAGTGTAACAGATGCCATGACAACAGAGAAAAACCATCATGGCCGACGATCAAGCCAAAACTGATGCGCTGGTAAATATGTTGTTTTCAAAATATATTAACAAAATTCATCAACTTTTCGCACTTTCATTGAATGGATTATTTCTTATGCTTTTAAGCGGACATGCATTTACGTTATGGCCACCCTAGCCTTCGTCCTGCTCGGCGCGTGGACTTGCTTGCTTGGCCTTACCTTGCCTCCTGGCATGGTGAGATTTGCAAAAAGATCTGCCGTGCAGTTGAAGGTTTTGGTAGGGAAATTATACAGTAGTCCTTATTATAAATTTCAACTTTGGATGTTATTAGGACATATTCCGTATAAATGACACTAATAGCTACCTATCGTACTTCAGAGTAATGTTATTTTATTGTGATAGTCTAGGCCTACACAAAGTTATTTGATCATTGTTTCATGGCTTCTGTTGCTCCTGTAAAAGGCCGCTTTAATTCAATTCAAGCTGTTCTGATTATGCAAACTGTAGAAGCTCTTTTTCAAATCAAGGAAAGCATTTTCAAGTTACCTAATGTCATTTCTCTTTGTAGATTGAGCAAGAGAGTGTTGAAGAGCAAACTCAAGAGGCTGTTGTTGATAAAGATCAACAACAGCAGCAAGATGTACCCCAGAATGAAACAGAAAATCTTATTGAAAGCAATGACAATCAAAATGTAGAAAACATTCAAAAAAATGACATAACAAAACAAAATGGTAAGGATTGTGAGGAACAGTGGAAACATTTCTTGACCTATTAAAAACTTTTTTATCTGATACTCCTCAGAGTATAAACGTCAGAAACAGACTGAAACAATTGACTAAGGCGGAATTTATACCCAGATGCTTATCAAAATGCACCCATGAGAAAATGAAGCCAAATTGGCAATGGTTTTAAACACCAGTCATTTTGTCGTATAAGGCAGGATTAGAGCCCATCTCAGCTCACCACTAAGCATTAGGAAATGTGTTGCTACATTCACTGTAGTGAGCGCAACACAAATTATGAATCGAAACAATCCTGTGCAAGGATAATTCCAAGGGTATTTCTGCAGAAGAACAAATTTTTCAAGTCTAATGAAAAGTTTATTGAAGACACTTCTATTCAATTCGCTATGCAAACAAAACAAAAGTTATGTATGTTGTCAATTAATCTCAAAATTGGGATAAATTTTCCCCACCATTTCTATCTAAGTTATCAGAATGTTTGCCATTTTCATTATAAGTAGCTGACTTCGAACTGAGGGCCTTTTCCTCTCCAAAAGCCATTTTCCAAAATTTTAGTCCTGGATCACATTTAGCACCAGTCTAACAGATTTTTTTACATGAATTTGTAGTGTTCTTTGTGGCTGTTTAAAATAGTTTTTCCTGTTGATTTTCCTGTTGATTGTATGGAATGAGAGACGTCTCACCATGATTCATTGAGTTCTACAGTTCTACAGGTGCTGAATTCGAATCTGTCGTTGAAATGCTTCTGTGACACAATTTTAAATTTTTTTGAAAACGAGGCCTTTAGTTGAAAAGGTGTATTGTGTACCAAGTTTCTTTACTTTTTTATAATTTTGATTAAAATAGGGCATTGATAAGAATAAAGGTTTATCAGTTTATATCTGGGTATAAATTACACCTTAGCTTATCGTTTTGGTCTGTTTCTGACTTTTATTCTCTGAGGAGTATCAGATGAAAATGCCCAAAAATGTTTCCACTGTTTATCGCAATTTTGTTGTCTTTTACAGAAACAGAGGAGCAAGCCTTAAATGAGAACAATGAGAGTTCTTCTGAAGCTGCAGATGACAATCAAGAAACTCAAAAAGTCAAAGATGATGATGATGAAACAAAACATTCAACACAGATTGATGTATGCATATTTATTGCTTCATTCCCTAATCACGGAAATAGATTTCTGTTGGATAAACTTGCAACAAGAAACTTTGCAACATGTGCCGCAGTGTGTTTAATGCAAAACTAAATAAATGGGAAAATGGTTTCAGTACCATGAGTGCAATGAATTTTGCAGTGTTTGAGTTATACCGTAATCCTTTATCAAAAATTTAGAATCATGTCAACCCTTGCAAGTCATTTTGACTTTAAGTCATTCTTGAGGAAGAGAGTCCCCGTTTCTAACGATGTAATAGAAACGCGGATTTTCATATGGGAACATGTTTTTTGATTGTCACCGTCGCCTAGGACATGATTTCAAAACACGTTATAGTATGTTTGTCGCGCGCTGAGACCCTGTTAACACTCTGCTGGTATGAGACGAATACGGTACGAAACTATACCGTTTTGGCTAGCCAGGGCGGACTGGCAGGGATGCTAGGTTGCGATTGCAACCCGGCCTTCTTGTTATATAGGGTCTTTAACAAACTGTTTCTGTTGTTTCTTGAGCAAATCTCTTCGATTTCTTGGGATTTCGAAGAGATTTGGATTGGTTTCGCTCAGTCTGAAAACAGTTGGAAATGACAGAAATTGTTTCTCAATGCAGATAGTTGGAAAGAAGTAAAAATAAAAGTTAATCAGCTTATGCGCACAAAAATATGGAAGCAAGAAAATATAGAAATGCGAACATATGTATAAAAGGGAGACTATTTTGCCATCGAAATATCCCAAATAAGAAAAGAAGTATTAACATGAACAGTAGCCCTTGCCTTGAATTGATTTTTTACACAGGAGCTCGCTAGAAGCAACTAACAAGACAAATTGCTATAGTGAAAACAGGCCCTTTTACTGGAAATAGCAACCCTTGAGATTCGCTGCCAGTCCGCCTCAGTCCATATATATTCCAAAAGGACAATTAAATACAAATATGTATGGTGCTGAAGAAGGCTAAGCAAAGCCGAAACACAAAAAGTCAAACTGGAGGAGAGCCTTGGGCTGTATGACTTGGAGAGTTACTCGGCGATTTCATTGAGCTCTATAGCTCAGTGGAAACGTCGTTGGCTCTCTGGTTATGCAGTCCAGGTTCGAATCCCATCTATTGCGGTTTGCCACTTGTGGAAAAATCAATTCCAAAAGGAGTATAGCAAAGAACGAATGGAAAGTCAGCCTAAGCTTACGGGGTAAATAATTGTAAAGCGCTGCTGAATGTATGGAGTTATAGATAATGGCGCTATATAAAAGCAATGCCTTTACCTTAACCCTTACATAAATACTTCTCGTCGCTCTGGAGTTACTTCTCCTCGGTTTTAACGTCATTTTGGACTATTATGGCGATAGGATTCTGATGAGTGACAAGAAACTAGCTACTTTGTGCAATTGATCATGCAAAAAATAATGGCAAACACTAGGATCATGTAGCCTGGGGTTGTTGTATGCCATGCGAGAAAATCTACCCTTGTGATAATCAATTCCTGGACTATGTATATAAATAATTATATGTAAAGAAGGCCTAATATAGCCGAATTTAAATCAAAATGAGATGCGAGCCTTCCGCTATTTGCCCTGGGGATCTACTCAACGATTTGATTAAGCTCTCTAGGTCAGTTTTCGTTAGCTTTCTGACCGTGCAGCACAGCATGGTATTCGAAGTCCATTCATTTGCGGTATGGCACACTTGCGGTATATACGTTTGAAAAAATATATCCTGGTGTCTGCCATTCATGAGCAATATGTATTAATATATATGTTACCGAAGAAGGCTTAACATAGCTGAATCACGAAGCCAAATGGAATGAGAGCCTTGGGTTGTATGACTTGGAGAGTTACTGGACCATTTCATTGAAGGTGAAGGGTGAAGGTGAAATGATGTTTTAGCGCCAGTCGCTAGGATCTCAGTTGTAGGTTAACTAATCGAGACCTCGACCCTGGCTGTGACGCTGCCGTGGCTGGGCTCGAACACTGACCACACTGAGCTTCTGACACCACGAATCAGCTTGATTACACCACGACGCCACAGCACCTTGAGTTCTTAAGCTCAGTGGAATCATCATCTGCTTTCTGATCACGAGTCTGGAGTTCGATTCCCATCGACTATGGTACGCCACTCGTGTAAAAATCGTCTTATATCATGTTTATAGAATGACGCCATCCCTGAAGAAGACGAAGAAGACCAAGTAATTGAAATAGCACACTCTGCATCAAGAGACGGTACGCCGCATAAACTAGAAGATGGATCTATAGACCATAGACAAGGACCCGATGCATACTCAACACCACCACCACCTCAAATGGAGGATGACGAGGAGAACAAAGGTAACGGACAACATTGAGTAATGTCTTGTTTGATTGCCCTTCCCCCCTTGATGGCAAGCCAGAAAATGAATACAATTATTGCGATCAAGACTTTTTCTTTTAACTACCAAGAACACCTAAGCAATTCTTATTTGATGCGTTTCAAAGTTAAATTGTTCTTTGCTAGTTGTTAGTCCCCCCACCCCTATTATCGTCTCCTCTGTCATATGCCCCAAAATTGAAAATCTTCAAAATAAAACAAGCCGTGCGGGGGGGCTACCTTAAAGCAAACATTAACTTCATTTACAGAGCAAGGCCATTAGATGTTTTATCACCAGTCGCTTAGGATCTCAGTAGTAGGTTAACTAATCGAGACCTCGACCCTTGCTGTGACGCTACCGTGGCTGGGCTCGAACCCTGACCACACTGAGCTCCTGATAGTACGAGTCAGCTGGATTACACCATGACGAAACAGCGTTGGTAGCGTAATTAACTAATGTCGAGAATTCTCACCAATAAGCCCCATAGGGAATTATTCGTAGGCCTTATGAATTTGTTTTCCTTTAATGTATCTTTCAACTAATCAAAACATTGAAAAAGCTAGTGCCGACTAGTTTTACTATCAAATCAACCAATAATCATCCATAGGCTGTTGGCAAGCAGCTGATTTTGATTATAGAATACAGATAAGTTATCTCTCTTCTCTGCTATTCTTTCCAAAAATCACTGGAATCTTAGAACTTTGAAATAAGCCCTCCCCTCGAATAAGCTCCCACCAAAAAAATCGTTTTTGCAAATAAGCTCCGGGGGGGGGCTTATTCGAGAATTTACGGGACTCTGTTTACTTAACGTCCTTTGCTTATAACGTATTAAGTTCTAAGGTACCTTCAAGTACGTTATAACGGGATCATACTGTATATAGATTCCGTGGCAGACCATTGTTTGAATCTAGTTTATATTTATGAAGGGGTATCCGGCATTCACACTTTGATTCTGTTCAAAATGCTTTCGCTGTTTAAACGCAATATAGTTTGCACCACTCGCACGCAAATTTATATGCGTTTACAACGTACTTTCCATCTTTTCAAATAGAATTTCAAGACTTTTATGAAGCAATGAAGGAACACAGTGAGCGGGAATTCTCACCAGAATACCCAATTTATGACAGAGCTCAATTGATTGATCGATATAAGGTGAGTTAATCCGCTACGGGCAGTGATATTTAACAAATTACACGGTTTTTTAATAAGACACCCATAAAATCAACAGAATAATTCTTGAGTAGTACAAAACTTTAAAATTGCTAAAATCAGTGGAAACATTTTTGGACATACTTAAAGGTTTTTTTTGTTCGACATTCCTCAGAGTATGAACGTCAGAAACAGAACGAACAATAAACTAAAGCGGAGCTTATAAAGTTATTAAGTTTCGCCCCAGTTTATAGTTTCGGTCTGTTTCTGAAGTTCATACTCTGAGGAGTGTCAGACGAAAAAAGCTTTTTAGTATACCCTTTTAAGAAACCCCTAAGGAATTCTTAGTACTAAAATAGTGCCGGTAATTAAGAAACTTTAAGAACTAGGCCTTGAGCTAGGTTAAAAAACGTGTATCCTTGATCGTTTTGCCAGAGACAAAGTAAGTACCAGGTAGGAGGGGTCAGTAAAGCAAAAGCTGCGTGCTCGTTGAAAATGTCAGGTTAAATGTTTTGATACTTCGTAAAGTCATGATTTGAGCGTCAGAAAAATTTGAACGTCAGAAATAGTTCCTCTCAACCTCTTGTTTCTCATTAGGTTGCTCCTGAAAACATGTATTGAGAAAGTTAATTTAAACATTGTCCCACTCCTTGGCTCCTATAGTAGTGCAGGTCTGTAGATTGGGAATGTCTTCTTATTTTTGTAGGAAGCACTTGAAGAGAGATCACAGTTAGATAACACAAACAACCAACTGCAGCACAAACTTGCTGAATATTTCAAGAAAAAGAAGGTGGATTGAGTCTTGTTCTTTCTCGGTTTTGCCATTTTGCAAACCGTCTGTTTGTTGATTAATTTGAATCTACGGACGCTTTCTTTTGAAACGAATCGAAGATTTGCTTCGCTATTTTGATTCTACGATGATGTGGAACCGAAGCAGAACGAAAAGAACGAATTGGTTTGGTCTTCCAGACAAATTTAAAGTTTCCAAGGAGTAGCCTCTTTCAAGTAGCTGTTTGAGCAAACTTTGAAAGCAATTTTAGCAATTTTAAGCCAACAACTGAAAAATGTTGACGCAAAACTTAAACCTCTCCCGCTATTTTGGCGCGAAAATCTGACTCGATCCAGTCCTTAATTGTCACGTAACCTAAAGAGGCACCAGGAAGCAAAAACGAAAACCGAATCAGGCAAAAAAGAAATTTGTTTTTTCTTTCTTAGCAATAAAAGCGAATTTCTACGAAAGCAATTCGCTTGATTCAGTAAGGAAAGGCAAAGCGAAGTAGCTTCGCTGCTCCAATGAAAAGAACGGTAAAATGTCGTATCGAACTCTTGTTTCGTTCCAGAACAACGCTCCCTTTTGAGTTGAATGCTGATTTATTATGTGACTTTCTTTCTTTGTCTTTCAGACTGATGAGCGAGTACAAGAGATTGAAAAGAACGTCACTGATCAAGAGCAAAGATATCTGAAATACATCTGTAAGTTTACCTTCTCGACCAATCGGCATATACCGCACGGTCGCTCAGTTAAGCATATTTTAGCATTTTGTTACTACAGATTAAATTTTAAAGTACAGTAAAAATTCGCACATAAGAACTGTTTTAATATTAGGTGTAAGATTGATTAGATAAACAAGGTTTTAGAACACAGATTGTAACAGTACATGTGCAAGTCAATAGAAGCCAGTTTGATAAAATCTGAAAGTAAGGATCTAGAACATAGGAACACAGAAGCCTAGATGCTAGACATAGGGAGCACAGATAGCTATTTTCAAAACACAGGGAACACAACTAACTAATATAGGCCAACATACATAACAAGAACCTTTATTTATTAAGAACAATGAAGTTATGTGTCATGTACTAAATAGTGAAGAACCATTTAAGCTTGCTATCCAGATAGGTCCTTTACAAAGGGTTGCAATAACCACAGATTGCCTTTAACTTATTTTTCTTTGCAATCTTGTTTTCTTAACGGCCCAATCAGATAAGCTTTGCTTTTCTTGGGTCGTGTAGAACAAAGCTTTCATATTATTGATCATAAATTTTTTAGGCCTTTTAGGTTTAGAGTTAAATGTAATTTATATGCGAGCCAATCACTTTAATAGCAACAAAAACATTGCGTGCAGAACAATTTTAACCCGCATCTGCCTAACCCTGATCCATCCTGGCAACTTCGCCCGTTTTTTAGGAACTTATATCCTGATCATTGTATATATTTCATTGCTTTAGTACTCAAGCTCTGAGGTTCTCATGTTCGAGTTTTTACCATATTTTAAATTAACAACTATTATTGGAAACAGGCAATATAGGCAAAGTAGGAACGTTAAGCATCCTGATTATAATCTTTCCTTTTTCAGCTAATTTAGAAGAATTGCAGAATGAGGAGAAGCGACAAGAGGAAGAAATCAGATCGCAGATTGAAGAACTAAAACAAAAATGTCAGGAAAAACAGGAGAAAGTAGACAATGCAAGGTACAAAGCTATGACTTGTCAATATATATACGTTTATATACGATTTCCCGGGGGGGTCCATAGTGTGGGCGAGTACATATGAGCTGCTCATTTGAGTAGAGTTTTGGCAATTTTGGTATCTTTTCGGGTTCATTTTTGTCTCGGGTATCCTACTGGGTCATATTTAAATCGTGGTATCGTTTCGGCTCGATTTTCTATTTCCTATTTCCATCCCCGTTATTCCGTACAAAACATCCCGTCGAAGATCGAAGCAATGACGTCGTTTTAGTTAGATATATATTTTCGGGTTTCATTTCACGATATTTGGTATCAATTCCTGTACCGAATTATTCTGGAAGAGCCTGCTTTCCTGTTCTTTTTCAAATCAGTTGACGAGAGTGCAATTGTCTGTCTAGCGCCAGTCGCTAGGACCTCGAAAGTAAGTGAATAAGCTAATGAGACCTCAGCCCTGAATGTGACGCTACGTGGATATGTACGTAGAAGTACAGCAGATGAATTAATGAGACCTCATCCCTGGCTGTGACGCTTTGTAGCTAGGGTCACGGGAGTGTAGCAGACGAACTAATGAGACCTTCACCCTGGCTGTGACGCTACCGGTTGTGATGCAGTTTAGGGCTTGAATCCTGATCTCACTGAGCTCCTGGCATCCTTGAGCTAGCTGGATTAAACACGACACCACGACAGTTTTTATAAGGAAGACGAATGCATTGCTCTCAAGCTGAAGCAAGTTCAGAGACTAAACAACCTGCTTACCAATCCTTTAGGCAGAAGATTACCTCTTAAGGAACTGACTTTACCCGTTTTTGGTGACGCCGTATGTTGTAATATAATTACCTTAGCAAAGACTAAGCTATTTTAAGACGGCAAATGGCAATCAACCCTGAAAATTCAGCCAAAACTGGTAGCAATTTCGAAAATCCTTTTTGGGACATGTTTGGCAAGCAGATGACGCTTGGCTTGGGGTCTCGTTTAAAAAGTACTACTAGTATCTATTTCTTAGCAATTAAATGTTATCGAAAATTGTGCAAGAAAAGCGAGAATTCCATTATGCCAAAGGAACGAGCTAAGGTGGTTTAAGCCTAATGGTATTTGTTTTACAGCAATGAATACATGAAGTTCAAGTACGACATCGCAAAGTCCTCTATAAACAGTCGATCTGGAAAGCCATTACCTTTGAAGGTATGATATCCCATTCTTAAAATATTATATTTGACATTCAATTTCATAAGAGTTCAATTTCATTTCATAAAAGTTAATGTCTGAATTCTGATGACATTCCAATTTGCTCATCGATCTTTGATCTTTAATTTTAATCATTAACCTTTGATGCTTGATTTTTGATTTGTGATCTTCGGTTTTGACCTTTGACCTCTGACCTTTGATCTTTGATCCTTGACCTTTGATCCTTGACCTTTGATCCTTGATCTTTGATCTTTGATCTTTGATCTTTGTTGGTGTACAATGCTTGGTAATGTTTTTCAGGATCTAGAGCTTTTCCAAGCAGCAGAATTGAAGAAAGAGCAAGAAGTCGTACAGGTATTGGATGTTATAAAATTCTATTTCGTAAGGGGTAAAAAAACGTCCCGAGTTCCAACTCAGTCCATTGTATGTCGTGGCAACACCGCTACACTGTCGCAAGTTGTCCGCTGTTTTTTTATCCTGTCTATATATTTCTATCCCGTCACTCAGAAATGCGTATCCCCTTCTGAGGGGCCCAAGCCCCTTATCCACACAGAGTTCATTAGCTCACAACAAGATCTATGACCTATGAAATCTTCTTTTGCTTATAAGCATATGTATAATATAAGTTTGAGGAATGAAAAGATTGTATCTGATGATTAATGCAATTCAAAAGACATTAGGGTTGTTCTTAAAAAGCCTAGTACTTGTGAATAAACTTTTTGCCAGTCTCTATACAGCATCTGAAAGCAACTTTGCTTTTTCTTATGTATTTCAAAGACCTTTATATGATTCTATGAGATATGTATGGTATTTTTATCACTTTTTCGATAATTACAGTGAGTCCTTTACAGTCTTTTCTGTCGCATATAGGTCAGACTAGAAAATATAAAACTAAAGAACAAATTACGCAAGAAGGAACAGCAGTTGAAAGCAAAGGTGAGACTATTCAATGTTCGCAAGTTTTGGTAGCTGACAATGATTTCCTCTAACAAAGTGTTAGCAGATTGAAGTACTCGACTGAATTATGTGATGAAGCATTAAGAAATTTAATAGAGATACACGCTTTTTTATAAAGAATCACTTTATAAGGAACCTACATGTAAAAGGCCCCAAACTTATACTACTAAAGAGAAAATCATTACGGAACTTTTCAATTTTGAATGCTTTTATTACTGCAAATAATCAAGAATTAGAAAGCCTGTTTCATTCATTTGCAGTCGAAAATCTCATACATTGTACTTTACGCATGTATCAAATATTTCCTTGAGTAGTCTCGAGTCTCGATTATTGTTATGACACTGAATGTACAGTTAAAACTAAGGAACTATTAAGGAACTTTTTGAACCACAATTGCGTAAAAGAGGTCCAAAAATAAGGAACTTTAAGAACTAGGCCTTGAGGTAGGTTTCTTATAAATAAAAAAGCGTGTATAACCTAGCTTTCATAGCCGTAACATGACTGACTATCGGAGGCATTTTATTTGCGTCATCCGCAGGCAGCTTAATTATTTATCTTTTGGAAACCTGCGGCAACATGCGACTTCGAAGGCAAGGCATCTCCGCCGAAAAATTTTGTGTACCTACTTACTCTTAGGTGCCTAATTGCTGGGGGGTGGAGCTGCAGTCAGGATCTAATTACTGGGTGGTCGGAATTTGTTTCACGTTTCAGAAACACAGTGCGACGGGCCTATAGTAGTTTTAGGCTAAGGCAATCCATAGTTCTAACAAACGAATAGCGTAAACAAATGAAATTTCACACTAAAGTCAATCAGGTGGAAATATCGACATCAATATTAATTCAAATCTTAAGCTGGGGTCCTAATAAGAGAAGGGGGTGAAAATTTTTCAAAAAATTAATTAGCGGGGGAGAGACAGCAAATAGGCACCTAAGAGTAATATCTATACTTGCATGATGATTCGAAATTAGTTCTCTTATAAACATCTACTTTGTGCAGAATTAATTTATTGAAGCGCAAATTTTAGTAAATAAAAGTATCAGCTTCTCTGATTTTTTCTTCAGGAAGAGCTTGCTGAAGGACTTCACTTGATTGATTTTGAACAACTGAAAATTGAAAACCAAACGTACAACGAGAAAATCGAAGAACGAAATGAGGTCAGCATCTTTTTCATTTTTTAGTTTTTTAGATTTTGAATGGGCTAAGGCCCTTGCCAAACTGAACACCATTCATGTATATATATATTTGTCATGAATGGCGAACATTACAGTGTTGAGAGGGCTGAGGTCCTTGCCAAACGATCAAACATTTTTGCCAAACATTTGAAACTTCTTTATCAAGAAACGTTTGGCAGTTTTGTTTGTCGCGCAATATTTTGAAAAGCTAAAATTGTTTTTGAAAAAGCTCAACAACATTTTTTTGCTTGACGCAAGCAAAAAATGTTAGACGAGGAATGTTTTTGGACGTTGCCAAACGGTTAAGCATTTTGCTTGACAAGCAAACCTCAAATGTTGGACCAACGATGTTTGTTCGTTTGGCCAGGGCCTAACTTCAAAGATGTCTGCTTTGATTGGTGCAGTGATTTTGTGTTCTACTGATGGAATGTTCTTATGTTCTACTGGCTATTTGTTTAAAACATTTCTTGATCGATTGTTGATCTAGATCGTCTTCATTTGATCGATCATAGGTTGAAGGCTATACCAAATCTTGCCCGAGACTAGGAGCACGCTAGCGAATCTATAATCACTACTGTGGTGGATAATCACTACTGTGGTGGTACTATTTGCGTACTGTGGTGGATAATCACTACTTGTGGTGGTTTACTATGCTTGCGGTGGTGGCAGTTTTGGCTTACTGTGGTGGATAATCACTACTTTTGGTGGTTTACTATGCTTGCGGTGGTGGCAGTTTTGGCTTACTGTGGTGGATAATCACTACTTGTGGTGGTTTACTATGCTTGCGGTGGTGGCAGTTTTTGAGTACTGTGGTGGATTTTGTGGTTTTTTCTTGCTTGATCTATAGAGTTTTGCTATGATTTCGTATTCACCACATAAAGCATTATAACCCACCACAGTAGTGATTATCCACCACAGTACTCCAAAACTGCCACCACCGCAAGCATAGTAAACCACCACAAGTAGTGATTATCCACCACAGTAAGCCAAAACTGCCACCACCGCAAGCATAGTAAACCACCAAAAGTAGTGATTATCCACCACAGTAAGCCAAAACTGCCACCACCGCAAGCATAGTAAACCACCACAAGTAGTGATTATCCACCACAGTACGCAAATAGTACCACCACAGTAGTGATTATCCACCACAGTAGTGATTATAGATTCGCTAGCGTGAGGAGATGCAATTGAAATTGATCATTTTCATTGGTAAATAACACAAATAGAAAATTTACACATCTGAGACCTTAGTGATTTGATACCGTAGATAGTACCTTTCTTCTTGAAATTTCGCAATTTTCAAGAATATTAAATTGTGATCTAAGTGTACAATCAGCAAGTCCAAATTTTGATCAAACTGTGTTGATAAAAATGTTTTTGGTTCTACTGGCAGACTCCCGTTTTGACCGCTCTATACCGTATCAATGCATATCACAATTCCCGCTCTGTACTATACCAGATCTATACCAAACAAATTTAACAAAATTTTAGGATGTCAGTTGACATTTTCTAGAATGAATGGCACGAATAAATGAAATTTATCTTACCCAAGACCTTTCATCTTTTTGCAGGAAATATTGAAACTCAGAAAGAAAATAACAACTACAGTTCAAGTTCTAACACATCTAAAGGAGAAGTTACAGTTTGTTCAGGTAGAGTTGCTTTGCTTTGCCTCAATGTTTCAAAAACTTAGGTATCTAAGTATTGATCAAAATAGCGTAAATCCTTGATTGAGCACCCACCTCTTAACCCCCCTTTGAAGCCCTTACCTTAAGATTCATTTCTACAAATACACTATTTTAATGAGCAACTGGTCAATAAGCAACTAGGAGTGAAATTTTACTAAACTTTTTGGTGAAGATAGCTTTCCTTATTAACCCATCGTTGCAAACTTGTCAATTACATTGAAAGGCGAGAAAATAAGAGTTTTAGGGGTACCAGTCATTCTGTGAGGGCCGAAATACTAGAAATTTAAACATCGAGGGCTGGACCAAAAGTGCAGTTGCTTATTAAAAAAAGGTGTAAGCCCCGTCCCTTCAAATAATGCTCCATGCGGAACTATTCTAAAGCCTTATAATAAATTTTTGGGTCTATAATACATTTTACAGCTAATTAAATCACTGAAAAGCTATTGCTGACGGGTTTTAACCAATTATCAGCATCAGTTGATAGCTAGCATCTGATTATTCATTAATTTTTAAGTGGTGCAAAATTTCAAATTTGCGAGAAACAACCGAAACATCTCTGGATTTACATAAAAGCATTTACCGTCTGACACTCCACAGAGTATAAACGTCAGAAACAGACCGAAACAATAGACTAAGGCGGAATATACACCCAGATGTGGAACCAAATGCACCAATCAGAAAAGTGAGGCCAAATTTGCATTGTGTTTTGAACACCAATCAGCTTGCGGGATGCAATGGGAAGACTAATAGAATTAATTGAAGAATCCAAGTGTGAAAAAGAACTTTTCTGTCTACACAAAACCGGCTTTTTGCTTTTGATGTGGACAGATTCCAAACCCCTAAATGAAAAATATCTTGCTTTGCTAATTATTTGAAAACAGTGTGGGTGTGACCTGAAACCTGTAGGTCGCACTTCCAAGATTAGGATACAGGATAAAACAACACTTCCCTACTAATAATTGTAACTTTAGTATAACTTTAATTTAGCGGCCCAAGCCTGATAAGCCCTGCTTTTCTTGGGTCGCGTAAAACACATTATTTTGCTTTAATTTGTATCTTATACATTAATTGTGTGTTTTACAAATGAAATTGAATTGAATTGAATTGAATTGAAATATCCATAAGCACAATTTTCGGCAAACAGAGCAATCACTCTGCAGGGCCAGTCAATAACCTAGCCTTAAAAGTGATTCTGTCATGGGACAACACTTAGTTGACTACTCAAATTGTCCAGAAAATTACAGCGAGGATTGTAATTTTCGTCGCGAAGGATTTTGCGTTGAGGTGATCTGGCCTAAATTTGGACCTTGAGGTGTCCGGGTGTCTGCAATATGGAATTTCGCCTTTGCTTTCACAAATCCCCAGTTTTTAGGGCATCATATCATTTAATTCTTCTTTGTCAATCCATGGCTTGATTTCGTGCTTTAAACAGTCTGAAATAATTTTGTTTTCTAGGGAGAAAACTGCGAGCAAAGAGCAGCTCTCAAGCAGATAGAAAGTACAGTAGCTCAGGTATCTATGGTCCTATCCTCAAATAAAAATCTGTTTTGCCAACAATAATGGCCTGCATATAAGTAACTTCAATCTCCACTAAAGTAACTCGTACCCAACTCGTATTTGCCATCAAATCCTTTAAAGGTGCTACCTTCTTCGATTGCTCTATTGGTTTTAAAAGAGTCTTAAATGGGTCTTAAAAACTGTAGAAGAATACACCGACTATCCAGCATTTTATAGCAGAGAGAGGTTCAAAAATATAGAAGTATATTTTTGTTTTCAGCAAACGTTTTGATCCATGCGGTCTTCTTCACTGACTCACTATACAGAAGCTAGCTCTACAGGTTCTGTGTGTTGCCATTGCTAGCAAAATTGTAATCCTTACATTTTCATTGAAACAAACCTTTTGGGCTTGAAGGCCGATCTCCACTAGATGATTTTCAGGACTATGGTCAGTAAAATTCACGACGACACATGCGCAGTTGAAAATTTTTGATCGCTGCATCGAAAAAAGTTGCTTGACGAAAAGTAGAAGTAGATTCTAGACGATTTGTCAGAGGATTTTGTTCGCCAAGCCAAGGAGTTCAACCAATGGCATTACAGAACTTTGCATTTGTAATTCGCAGTTGTATTCTAGTGGAGATCGGCTTTAAGGCAGCAACTTTTTTGTCGCTTTCTCTACACGAGAAATTTCAGCCCGTGCTGAGTTCAACACGGGCCGAGTTTCAACTCGGCTTACAGTGTAATCCTTCAGTGTTCACATGAAAAAACCCGAGTTGAAACTCGGCCCGGGCTGAACTCAACTTGTCAACTCAGCCCAGGTTGAAAATTGTCATGTAAAGGACCTCAGTCATTCTCTTTCTTCTTCCTTTTTCTTCTTCTTGTGACTGCTTTTCGGTGCTATACCTCAAACATAGAATTTGGCAAGGCGGTACTGTCAAGGCATTCGGTTTACGATTAGTTATCGTGGGTCCATATCTCTGCATGATCTTGACTGCATGATCTGAGAGCCAACGACAATTCACTGAGCTAAAGAGCCCAGTGAAATCTTCGATGACGCTCCAGTTCATACAGCCCAAGGCTGTGCCTCATAAAGCTTTGCATTTAGGCTATGTTGGGCCATCTTCTGTACCATACATATTTATATACCCATAATTTAAATCATGAAACTCAGAGTCGCTTAAGCCGGGCGCAAACCATGCCAATATGTTGGCTAATTTCACCACCTACAATTGTTTGCCAACATGTTGGCACAGTTTGCAATAGATGTTGGCTTAATAAACAATATGTTGTTGACGAGAAAGTTTCGGCCAACATTTCTAAACATGTTTTAAAATCTTGGCCAACATTTTCGTCGATTTGAACAAAATTGATGTGTTGGTAAAATTTGCTATGTCTCGCCAAAATGTTGTGATTTTATGGCAAACCGTACCAACATTTTGGCCTACTTTCAGCGAAAATGTTGGCCAACAATGTTCGTGCTGTTTGCGCCCGCCTTTAATCAAAATTCTTTAATTTGTCTACATCGTTGTAAAAGCTCCATATGCTGACACTATTTCACAACGATATTGATAGACATATTGAATATCATGATTTAACTAATATATTTATCTTTTGGTCCTTCACCCACATTCTCTCTTATAATGCAGAAACGAGATGTCCTTACGAGAACAAAGCAAGTCAGAGACGCATTGCGTATTGACAATATAAAACTGAAACAGAAATGTGGCCTTCTTGGAAATGAATCTCTCCTCAGGGACTTTGAAGCGAGAAAAGATGAGGTATGAAATAACATTTAATTCCGATTGATAAATATGTCTCAATACCAGCTTTATTTTCATTCCAAAATTTTCAGAATTTAACAAACAAGGAAGTAATATCTATAGATTAATTTATCTCCACAGGTCTAAGTGCAGGATCTAGGAGGGTCTGCAAGCAGGCTCCAGTCCATCGAAAATCTGAATTTAAGCATATTACCTAAGTGGTTGAAATTTGGAATCACTCCTTGGATATGCTTTCTATCCCAGAAAGGGAACTATGTATATTTTGGATACTGGTAGCTGGCATGCAACTGCAAACAGGCTAGGTACTAGGAACAATAGGGCATTTATTAAGTCGTGGAAAGGTAGATCCTAAAGTTTTGTGGCACTCTTCTGTACTGGAGACAACTCGCCGATGAGTCGGGAACTTGTGATTGAATTCTTGGAACGTGAAAGGGTAGCGATTCTATAGAAATCGAAACTCCCTCGAAACTCAAAAAGAACGCCATGCAGAATGCATTGTACAATAGTCCTTGATGTTGCCGATCCCTATTTTGATACGAAAACTTTCTTTTTTTCATACAAAATGTTGATCGTAGCTGTTATTTTTCAAATAAAGCAAATCTTGAATTTTTGGAACCACTAGCTAAACCATCATTACTAATGATGTATCGTTATTGACCAAAATGAAATCACATTTTATGCCCGTTTCATTTTGTTCTTTGTTTCAGAGTGATGACCTTGCACAGAAGCAAAGTGTTTTGAAAACCGAACATGTAGGCCTGAGCATGAATCTGAATGGTGTGAAGAGAAAGATCCGACAAGCAAGGAACCACAGCGCCTGACTAAATTGCTTTCAAGGTTTTCTTTTGTATTGTAAATATGTTAATTTGTAAATGATAAGATTTTGTGCGATACCTTCCATGGTAAAATACCGAAAATTGTATATTTTAGTACCACTTAAAACATTCTCAAATTTCAACGAATCGGATCAACTTGATCAATGACTGTGGATTACGTCATAACATTTAGGCTGGAAAAGTGGCTATTGCACCTATTTCGTGGACAAAGCTTTGCTGGGACTACTATTGTTTCTAGTCAACTCGCCCCACTACTAACTCGTCCCATTGCCAACTCGCCCCACTACCAACTCACCCCACTACCAACTCACCCCACTACCAACTCACCCCACTACCAACTCACCCCACTACCAACTCGCCCCACTACTAACTCGCCCTACTACCAACTCACCCCACTACCAACTCGCCCCACTACTAACTCGCCCCACTTCCAACTCACCCTACTACCAACTCACCCCACTACCAACTCACCCCACTACCAACTCGCCCCACTACCAACTCGCCCCACTACTAACTTGCCCCACTACCAACTCACCCCACTACCAACTCACCCCACTACCAACTCACCCCACTACCAACTCGCCCCACTACTAACTCACCCCACTACCAACTCGCCCCACTACCAACTCACCCCACTACCAACTCACCCCACTACCAACTCACCCCACTACCAACTCACCCCACTACCAACTCACCCCACTACCAACTCACCCCACTACCAACTCACCCCACTACTAACTCACCCCACTACCAACTCACCCCACTACCAACTCGCCCCACTACCAACTCGCCCCACTACTAACTCGCCCCACTTCCAACTCACCCTACTACCAACTCACCCCACTACCAACTCACCCCACTACCAACTCGCCCCACTACCAACTCGCCCCACTACTAACTTGCCCCACTACCAACTCACCCCACTACCAATTCACCCCACTACTAACTCGCCCCACTACCAACTCACCCCACTACCAACTCACCCCACTACCAACTCGCCCCACTACCAACTCGCCCCACTACCAACTCACCCCACTACCAACTCGTCCCATTGCCAACTCACCCCACTTCTAGGGCAACTCGCCCCATCTCAAAAGTCAACTTGCTCCCACTGAACTACAAATGTTTAAAATTGACATGACGAGGACGAGCTCGATGAGCTAGAAGTTGAGGAAGAGGAATAATAATCCTTCTTCCTGCATTTGGGTTTCAGTTTTGGAGGCGTTTTAGCCTTCCTTTTCTTTGCCTTAGCAGGAGGCATGTGAGTTTTCCGCTTTTTATAAGGCACATTACTTAGCCTGGTCACGAGATTTGTAGATTTGTGTGCAACAGGTCTACCACTTTGGCTATATGCGCATATCCTTTTGAGACTTTGAATCAGAGTAATCCTCTTAGTAATGCAGCTTGTTGAGAGAACTCGTATTCCACACCTGAGTGTTCTCCAGGTAAACTGTTATGTTCCCTCGCTAATCGAAGATGGAAACCGTTTGTTTTCCGTCTCTTGTGTCTCCGAAGTTTGCCGTTTACACGAGATGCCATGCTTCTCTTCGACGGAAAACAAACGATCGGCGATCAACTGGCGAGCTTGGGCCCAAGTTGGGACCCGGGTCCTTGTTGAGTCACATTTAATCTTAATTAACTGCGAGCTGAGGAAATACGGTTGCAGCAATTTTATCGCAGCTTGTAGCCATCTCATGATTGTTCAATACAGGACATTTTCAGGAGTGTCACGTCGCCAGAACAGGTAAAAGGTCGCACGAGGAGCTGCGGCTTAACAATGAGTCCCTTCATGCCCCCCCTTCATCACAGTGCTGGTCTCATCACTGACAAGATTATCCTCGAGGGGTGTCTCACTCCTCGTAGGGCGTACAAGATTTCTGGAAACACAAGGATTTCCAAGGGATTTCCGTTTTCAGCAACGATGTACGTGATTTCCTAGGAGTACACGCTTTTTTTTTATAAGGAACCACTTTATAAGGAACCTACATGTAGAAGGCCCGATAATTTAAAGAACTTATACTACTAAGGAGAAAATCATTAAGGAACTTTTGAATGTTGAATACTTTTATCACTGCAAATAATCAAGAATAAGAAAGCCGGTTCCATTCATTTGCAGTCGAAAATCATATAAATTGTACGTTAAGCATGTATCCAATGTTTCTTTGAGTAGTCTAGAGCTTTGCTCACATGCAAATGTCTCTCTTTTATTGTCAAGACCACTGTATGTGCAGTTAAAATTAAGGAACTATTAAGGAACTTTTGGAACTACAATTGCCTCAAAAGAGGCCCAAAAATAAGGAACTTTAAGAACTAGGCCTTGAGGTAGGTTCCTTATAAAAAAAAAGCGTGTAAATGAACTTTTCCCTTTAATAGATCCCCAACAGAGTACACAATGTAAACACAATCTCATGCTACAGGATGGTTATATATAAAAAGAGAAAAATAACGATTAAAAGACAAACAATTATGCAAATTTTAAAATGTCCTTAGAAGTAAAAAAATGCGACAGTGGGACCCTGGTTGGTTCTTATCCTCAGCGGCCGGATCTGCGGCCGAGAGATCTTCTGAGGGCCCGCCAGCGCCAGTGTATTGGATCCGGATCCTTCTCATCTGACTCATCTGCTTGGTCTGTTAGAAAAGATTTAGAAGTAAAACAGGAGAAATGAAAAATAAATTATAATCTTACAAGCGAGCAGACTTCTAAAAACCGTAAAAAAGAACTTCGAAGTCCCAAGCGAGAGGTAAATCGCTACCCAAAAGCTCATCTGTCTTTTGCAAAATCCTTCTGTTTTTTGAAAATCCTTTTGTTATCGTTGTCTTAATTAAAATTCGGAGAGTTTTAGTTATTCGGCTCCTAGTTGTAAAGAGTCTATGCTTGCTAATTTCTGTTTGTCGTTTCTGTTTACACTTTTTTTATAACAAGATTTTCCAAATTTCCACGGTCAAAAGTCTTTTCTCAAAACGTTGGCCGCGCATTGTCCAAATCAGACAACGGTACGATTTAGAAATCAAGATCATTCCAGGCTGGCTCTTCGTCGATAAGCGACAGATTCTGTCCATTCTATATTTTCATTCCATTCGGGGTATATTAGCATTTAGACAACAACAACAAATCCATTAACATCATCATCATCATTTTCACCATTATATTCATACAGTAATCTTCGTTGTGCACAAGGACAGTTCTCTTTCACCCTTTCATGATTTTCACCGAATAGACGAAATTTTGTTGATCTTCTTGATCTTCTTCTTCTTGTTGTTCTTGTTTGTTCAGTTTGTTTTTTGTTTTCCACATGGATTTCCAAGAATCCTGCCAGAACGAGGCTGCCATTGTGACAAAGGAAAGACAAAACATTTGCGACCACTGAAATCCAATAATTCTAAAACTTTGCGCAAAATCTAGGGCAGGTAACTCGGCAGAATGTAGATATCTGAATGAAAGCCTCTAAAGATATATCATGAGTGGCTCGAAAAATAAGTACGAATTTTACACTGACTGCAAGTCCTTTCTTTCCTCGGGAAAATGTGATGAAACAGAGGAACAGGTGAGTTTTTAGCGCCATCTTAGTCTATCGATTTTATAAAGCGAATGAATTTGAATGGGGTCATAATTCCGCTAGAGGTAGGGAGGCCAGAGCTACGAAGATTGCGTTAAATAGGCCCCAGTCAGATCTTGAGTCTTCTCTGTGTATTTACTTCCTATCTTAGTAACTGTAATATTAGTAACTGTAATATTAGTAACTGTAATTTACTGCATATCTTGTCTAGCCAACAAAACTTAGTTTCTTCCTGTCTCCGCTCTACAGCAATGTGAATTTCGTCATTGTGAAGAAGCTTTAAACAGCCAAGTTGTTTGTTCAAAATGGTTGGATAGCAAGTGCTTCGACAAAAAATGTCCAGAAAAGCATTCTAGTTCACGCACAGAAAAGCTACAGAAGAAAGATGGAACTTCTAAACAGAGTAAAGATGAAAAGAAATTTGATAAAAACAAAAAGTTGATTATTTTAGATGGAATCGACCCATCTTGCAGCAGACCCTTGATTAAACAATTTTGCAAAGATGTCCTGGAGACAGAGACAGCATTTCAAACTTTTCAATACAATAAGAAAGCTGCTTTGGTTGGATTCAAAGATCCCCAGGGTAAGTTAATTTACAATGAAATGAAGAAGCAGTATATATATTTTTTCTTTAGCAGTATATATCTATATTCACATATATTTTTACTTTACTACCACTCAGATTTTCCATTGGAAGAGCAAGCTAGATAGAAGTTGGAGACAAGCCTCCAGAACTAGAACCCAGGACAGAACAGAAGAGTGCAACATAACTTTATGATCTACCTTTCCACAACTATCAATGCCCTATTGTTCCTAGTACCTTGCCTGTGAGCAGCTGCATGCCAGCTACTAGTACGCAAAATATACCTAGTGCCCTTTTGGGATGGGATGTGCATCCAAGGAGTGATTCCAGATTCCAAACACCTAAAATGCTTAAATTCAAATTTTTGATGGACTGAGCCTGCTTCCAGACTCTCCTAGACCCTGCACTCAGAGTCAGACCTGTGCAGATAAATTAATCTATAGATATTACACTCTTTTTTTATAAGAACCAGGAAATTTTGATCGAGGCTGGCTGTTCTTAAATTTTGGCCGCTTTTGAGCCTGAAATGTTCTTAATCTGTTCTTAATTTCTTGGTTACTTGGATATCTATATTTTTCAATGAATGTCTGGGGTCGAACTAGGTTGGTGTGAAAATGCAGCATTCTTGTCTGTTTCTTTATTTGCTTGCTTTTTACGTTCAGTCTGACTGTCTTACTTGTATATTTAGCTGATATTCTTAGATCTTTTGAAAATGCCAGCCTCAGCTTGTTCTTAATTTGTTCTTAAAATCTGGGCAAAATCCAGGCTCGTGTTCTTAAAAAATTTTTCTACTTATAAAAAAAAGAGTGTACTTCCTTGTTTTTTTTAATTATGAAAATTTTTAGAGTGCAAATAAAAATAATGTTTTGTTCATGTAGATCATGCTGCATTGAAAAAAAGAATGAAAGAAAACTTTGAAAAATGTCCTGATAGTTGCAAAAATGTGCAGCTGAAGACCACAAGTTATTGCAAAAAAGTTGTTTTAAGCAACATTCCCCTTGATGTGACCAAAGAAGAAATTGTAAATTTGCTGAAAGAGAATAAAGTACAAACAAGTGATAGTGCAAAGTTAGAATTTCAAACCGGAGGACAATATGCCTTAGTGGAGCTGAAAAACTTATACCGTAAGTAAAATTTCTTATCTACCATTTTCAGTTAGCTTGTGATATAAAAACTAGCTTCTGTTAGTTCTGTTTAGAAGCTATCAGGAAAGTTTTATTTGTTTTCCGGCTTTCGACACTGAGACATATTTATCAATCAAACCATGGTTAAGTCTTCTTTCTTGGCAATGAAATTTCTCTACTGGCAGTGGAGGTTGGGGGCATTGACTCCTGGGGGGTTACTTTACTTAGTTTTGGGTAAGGATGTGCCCCCCAAGAAACAAAATGCCTACACCCATATTTATATCAAATCCCTGAAAATGTAAATGAAGTCAAATTCATTGACCTCATGCCATATATAGCCGAATTCTTACTTGAGATAAATGGGAGATAATTGATTCAGTATGAATTAGGATTTCTACAAATTGAGTCTCAAAAAAAACGAGCTCCTCTTTCATCCAGATAATTTTTTGCACCTTTCGATCCAACCGGCGCAATGAACAACAAGAGAAGAAAGATTTAAGCACCGTTTAATACCTTAGGCAACTCTTATTATGGCGAAAAGGCTTAAGCATTAATAACTACAATAATCTGTACCATTTAATGGACTCTTAATACCATGCTTAATACAAACACTTAACCAAGTTTTCCAATGCAACCCATGTCTAGAAGTATTTATCATTTTTGAGTTGTACATTCAAGATTGCGATAAACGGTGGAAACAATGTAGGGTATACTTAAAAGCTTTTTTCCTGTGATACTTGTCAGAGTACAAACGTCAGAAACCGACCGAAATAATAGTGTTTATAGATTATACTACCCATGTATAGAGAAACTTTGCTAAAGCAAACCCACGTGTAGAAAAGTTGTCGCTGAAAAAGCAACCTATTATACAGCCACGGGCGGATGATCTGCAAAATGAAATTTTTCGCCAATCGCAGGCTTCATCCTGCCCAGCAGTGAACATCGTTTTCAGTCGGATAAAATCTCAACGAAACTTCGTTTTAAGTCCGAATTTAGTTTAGGACGCACTATCCATCCAACGACAAATCATCCGTCTAGATGCATAAGTATAAGTTCGGCCTATAGAAAACCCAGTGCTATTAAAAGTGGAATAAAGATGAAAGTAAATGTTCCACGTTGATGTTGCTATATGTGAATCAGCACAACTTCGGGACAATTGCTTTGACGAGGAGCGACGTGAACGTGCACGAGCTTGCATTGATTGTCTTCACTGCAATAGTAGATTAGTTTAATGCAAATAGCTGCACAATGTAGCTAATGGAGGATTTCTTCTCTTCTTAGAGTGCATGACGGTTTTGAAGATGAAGCTGCTTCTAAAAGGGCAAAAAATCAAGGTCTTTCGTTACAACGCAGGATTTAAAACAGGTAACAATAATTTTGTTCGTTAATATACTGCCCTGCCCCCCCCCCGTCCTTCCCATTACTACGCAGTCAAAATGCAGTGAAATATTTTGGCTAATGCACAAATCGTATTAAGACTAATGGGTTTCAACGCAAGAAGTATCATGGAAGATTTTCCCCAATCAGGTTCTCCAAGTCATGGTATGCCCCTGCGGTAATGAATATGCCACAATTAGACTTATTACCTGAATCGTAGTTATCGCTGGACGCTCAAACTAGTTTTAGCGATCTCATTTTAGTGTTAGCCTTGGTCTGATGAGCAATAACTGGGACGCAGGTAATAAGTCTATCCCACAATACCCAGAGATGCCTTCCTTCACGCACTTCACGAATCATGACATGCCAAATATTTGCACAGTAGCTACTGAATATCAAACATTATTGGTCAAACATCTGAGATTTGCTTTGCGAGCAATGTTTGACCGTTATCAAAATCTTTATCAAAAATTTATCAAAAGATCGTTACCGCGATCTTTATCAAAAGCTTAAAAAATATTTTCAAAAATATCGAGAAACAAATTCTAGATGTTTTTCAACTACGTTTTATCGTTTGGCCATGGTCTTCAAGGAAGATCAAACATTGTGCGTCAAACATTTGAAATTTGCTTTACAATTAATGTTTGACCGTTTGGCCAATAAAACATTGCTTGACAAGCAGAATCCTCTCAGTAATGTTTCTGAAAACTTCAAAAACATTTTCCACTGGTAGCAAGCAAAATATATTTGACGAACATTGTTTTTTGATATGGCCAAATGGTCAAGCATTGTGTTTGACAAGCAAAGTTCAAGTTTTTGACAAACAATGTTTGGTCGTTTGACCAGGGCCAAAGTTCCAATGCTCTTGAAAAACTTTCAGCTTTGAAATGAAGCATTATTAGTTTCATGTTTTTGTTATGTAATTCTTCTTGCTTGTGCATGTGAGACAAAAGTCTTCTTGTTGTTTGTTGCAGCTGAAGTTCTTGAATTTGAGAGGGCCAAGCAAATTCTCATCCGTCCGGCCGTTTCAAGAAAGGCAAATACATCTAAAGAAGAAAGTAAAGAAGTGTTAATCAATGTACCAAAAATCAAGAGAAATCTGAGAATATGAAAAGCCCTGACCCAGAAATTCGGAAATATTTGCCATCTTTTAAAAAAGATACATTTATGATGCTGTTAAAACCAACAGGCATGGTACAGAAGATTGAAGAGGAATTTAATATCACAATGTCACATGATGAAGACAAATCGCAGATTGTACTTTGTGGAACGCCAACGGCATGCGAGAATGCTGGAAAGTGCCTCGTCCAGTCGATGAAAGATCTGCTTGTTTTAAAATAGATGTAAGCGATAAAATCTACTCGTTTATGGAGACAGAACTTGGTAGGGAAGAAGTTTCCGAACTAATGCTTGCAAGCAACGTATTCGTAGTGGTGCGCAGAGCCGCTGCCAAGAATAAACTCTTGGTCACGTGCTGGAAGAAGGATGATGCAATGTCTGCTCAAGCTGTTTTGCTAGGAAATCTTGATGATGAGTATTTTTCCAATTATCCTATGAACGAAAAGCAGTTACAGACCGACATCGATAACGGAGATGAAATTGACGATAAATGTGGGGAAGCCAGCGATAGAGGAGTTGAAAATAATGGTCAAGATAATGAAGACAAGGATAAAGAAGATGACGATAGTGGTGATTATTCATTGCTCTTTCCTGTTCAAGCAGACAAGAAAGCGTTTCTCACCATGTTTTGGAACCAAACAATTCAGCCGATAGAAAAAGAGTTTGAGAACTCCGTGCAGATAAGCGTACATAAAGACAATGAATTGATGACGATTAAGGGTAGTAAGGCAGACGCGATTTCAAGTGCCGAAGCGAAACTTGAAAAGATCGTAAATGACATAAAAGTCAAGCAAATTTGCCTTCAGCAGCCAAGTGTGGTTAGGCTTTTTAGCAAAGAAAGTACAAGAAGTTTTAGATCTGGCGTTGAGAAAGAGTTTTCAGTCATAATTGTTGATGTTAAGGAAGACAAGGCTAGTCTATGCCAGGGCGGAGGAAAAGACCTACATAATGGAAGTAATGTGGAGTTAGTAGTCGGAGACATTGCAACTCAAAAGGTACCTAAGTGGTGATAACTGTATCCTACACTCTTTTCTTTTTATCAGAACCCACTTTTTAAGAACATCGAGGTCGATTTATCAAAAATTAATAACAAAGGAAGAACAAGTCCAGCCTCAAGCGAAAAATAGGGGAGACAAAGAAATTTTTTTAGAACTTTTTCCTCACAACAACATGTTACCAAAACACAACTATGCAATTACTAAATAAAAGTATATAGAAGATATTCCTATTTTTCTCAACATGTTACGCAACAGATCTTATCAGGGAAGTATCAGGGAAATATCAGAAAAGCAAAGAACTTGTCAAATTTTAATATTGCAATATCCCTTTCAGCGCCCGTTTGAAGCGCAAAGAAATTATCGGGTAGGCCAAAACGTAAATCCCAAGATTAATTAATCCGCGTAAACTTTTTCTCTATTTTGCATTGTATGAAATTTATATAAAAAGAAATCAAGCTTGCTTGTTATCTTCTGTAGAAGAATCATAGCGTTATACATAAGCTTGCATCTCTGATAATTCAACTTCGAAAATTCTATCAGAAATACATCTTTGGCGAAGGCACAGGCAAACGCAACAAAGCAGAAGGAAAAAATTTTGTGGACTGCCGAATATGTCATATCTCCAATAATTTGTCAGTACTTTTGTTTGTTATCCCATGCTTAACTTTGCTTATCGCTAAAAACTATTTTTGACTTTTGTTAATCATTAAAACTTAATTTTCTCTGTCTAGAGTGATGTAATTGTCAACAGTACAGCTCCAGACCTTCGGCTTTCAAGAAATTCAAGCTCCTTAGCGCTAAGTAGAGCTGCCGGACCAGGCCTGCAACTTGCCTGTGATGGGCTTGCATCGTCAGGTTCAATGCTGAAGGACAAGGTTATTAAAACCCCCGGATTCAATCTGAATTGCAAAGAAGTCTACCATGTTGTTGTTGGAAATGACATTACGGTATTCCCTTGTCTATAACTATATATTTAAGGTTTCTGTTAACAATATCGCAATAGCAACAACACTCGTTGTGTATTACCAACCATTCTTTTTGTTACTGCTTTTCTATTATGGTCGATGATACTAGTTCATCAGATTGTTACAACCTTATTCTAATATCACAATTACAATTTATTTTACTGTCGCTATTACTATTACTATTACGATTACTATTACTAATACTATTACCATTGCCATTACTGTCACTATTACTATTACTATTCATATTCATATTACTATTACTATTAGTATTCATATTACTATTTCTATTACTATTAGTATTATTATTACTATTTTACCACTATTACTATTACTTTGCTATTACTATTACTATTACTATTACTATTACTATTACTATTACTATTACTATTACTATAACTATTACTATTACTATTACTATTACTATTACTATTACTATTACTATTACTATAACTATTTCCATTACCATATACCATTACTTTTACTTTTACTATCACTACTACTTACTATTTACTATTACTATTTCTATTACTATTACTATTACTATTACTATTACTATTACTATTACTATTACTAATACTATACTATTACTATTACTATTACTATTTCTATTACTATTACTATTACTATTACTATTACTATTAGTATTAGTATTAGTATTACTATTACTATTACTATTACTATTACTTTAAGTATTACTATTACAGTCAATATTACTATTACAATTACTATTACAGTTGCTATTAGCATTAATATTTTACTATCACTACTACTATTGCTATTACTATTACTATTGTCGAAAATATTGTTGCTATTTCTATAAAGATTTTTGCTATATTTATGATTGCTAACATTTATATATTCTTTCTTTAGAACATTAAACGTGTGATAACGGATGTACTTTTCGAGGCATCTGCCCGAGGCTATGAATCTGTAAGTTTCCCGGCACTAGGCACTGGGATTTGTGCTTTCGATGCAGACACTGTTGCTAATATATTCCGGAGCACCATTGATGAATTTTTCAAAATATGCACTGTCCAAACAACACTAAAGCAAGTCTATATTGTCTTTTTCACAAAGACAGCCAAGCTATAGCGGCGTTCAAGAAAGTATTTGAACATGTAAATATTTACCAAAATCAAACTCAAATGATTTATACGAAGCAACTCGACGTCAAGACAGAGAAACAACCCGTCCCGCAGACACAAGATTTTGGTGGCTGGTTGTACAAGATGATATCTGTTTTTCGAGCTCACGTGCTTCTGCTGATAATAGCTGTGGCAACAATGAAACTGAAAGCACAAGAAAAAACAAGAGTAACGATAAAAATGTAACAGAAAGCAAGACTAAAAGGTCACATTCGGGTGTAACGTTGAATATATACGGTTTCAATTTGGCAGATATTGATAACGCTTTAGAAAAGATAAACACGTTTGTGAGGGAATACAGCACCGAAACAACACAAGAATTACCTTTGGCGGGAAATCTTGAAATATCTGAAAAACATGAAATTAAACAATATTCCCTAAGTTGCAATGTTGTAGCTGATTTCGATGGAAAAGGTACAGTTTTCTGATATTCACTGGCTGAAACCTTCATTATTCAATGCTACCATTTTCTATGCAGCTTTTTCTTTGCTATCTATGCTATTTCTGCATTTTTTCCTTTGTTTTTCTTTTCCACTACTATTATGAAAATAATGCATTCTAAGGTGTTGCAGCAGCTTATTAAAGCAAGTGTCACGTGAATAAATTTTTCTCTGCGACCTGTATAGCAATGTTGTTCCAAAACAATTTCTGGTCGGTCGCATTGTGAAGTGGTCGTATTGTGAAGCATGTCATTTTGCAACGCAGGACCTCTTTTGAGAGACCTTAAATGGGTGCGCATTCTATGGCTGTATCAAGACAAGAGACAAAAGGCTTTTTCCACAAATAATAGAGAAGAGGGCTGCGGGGGCAAATGCCCCCCAGTTTGTTAAAAGAGGTCCTGTCGCAACGTAAAACACACATTGTTTGCTTTCTAAACCCACGTTAAGTCAATAAGCATCTGTTTGACCCTGTCTCCATTGCAGTTTCACATCGCAATTGTTGCAGGTTGCAGAAATCATTGCAGCCGGTAACATAAAAGCCCTTGCAGCTTTCTGAATGCGAGTTACGTTGCACTGAAAAATTGCACCATGTGTATAACACTAGCTTAACCGTTTGCAACAGTCCGGAGACGAATGTAGCTTACAGATGGTGAGTTGAATTGCGAACAGTGTGAGAAATAACGGAGGCCTCTAGGCTTCCTCAAGGATGAAAATATCTATGAACCACGTGACCGTCGGCACTTCGCGGAAAAAATCACGCGTCTTGGTCGCAGACGCGTCGTTGCTTCCTCTAAATTGCCACCATGATGACTCGTGCACTCCATTTTAGGAAAGAAAAAAACTTTTAATATGACGAAAATTGTTTTCTTTTCCAAACAGGTAACATTACACTTAAAGGTGATGCCAAAGATATATCTTGCGTTACCAAGTATTGCACGGAACTCTTTGTGAAAAAGACCAAAAAAGGTATGTTCCTCAGTATGCAGCTCTGTTCTACAACATAGAAGTCTTCCTTTGTACCATTTTGCCTTGTTCCTTTCTCAAAATATTCTGCAATGCCTTTCAAAAAGTCTTGAAACACTTTCCCCCTCTCGGCAACAATGTTGAAAAAGGGAATTAAGAGTATCCAACCTATACTCCGTCAGAAATTAGACTATCAACTAGTAAAACAGCATTGTTTTGGGGGAAGGAGGTTAATTCCCGATATTTTACGGTGGAGTACAGAAAAGGAGTCATATCTGGCAATAAATCACAATTAGTACATTTTAATATTTTATGAAAATTAGAAAGCATTTCTAATTTGAGTTAAAGCGGGAGTGAGCGTTCTAGTCTCCCTGTATGGGCCTCTTGCCAGGGTCTCTGTACCGTCTCAAGGCTGTCTTGTGTATAAAGGGCTGAAAAATTGTTGGGAACTTTCTCATTCATATTAGCAAAATTTCCCACCCACCGTCCCATTCCTGTGTGCGGGATAGTTACTGGCCATAACTTTCTGGCATGCCTTGTACACATGCCCGCGGGAAAACAGGTTTTTCTTCAACAAACCCCAACCTTTGGGCTGAAATTTGGATTATTTGCAATTGGGCCTGTGTACATTTGCCCAACTTGCTCCTATGATGACAGAACACAGGCCATCATGCTAACTTGTTATGTTAGACATAAGGCTCAACAGCTCTGAGGGGCATGGCCAAAATTAATGGTGGCTCGGAATTTTGGGTTTGTGGTTGCGAACGGCCAAGCTTTAAAACCACTTTTATGAGCGGCGAATACCCGAATCAACATTATATTAAGTACCAGGCTCCCCAGGGATTAGCACCGTTTACTCCTCCTTAAAAAGGTGCCACTGTTGAATTGGTGCCGTATTGAATAGTCTCCTTTCTAGATGCCAGGTTCTGAAAACAAGCGCCACTTGAATAAGCAAGCCCGTCCCTCGTATTGGTGTCACACCAGATACGTAGGTCGCACTTTCTAGAAATTAAGGAATAGGATAAAACAGCACGTTCCTATTAATATCCGTCAGCACAACTCTCGGCAAAGAGAGAAACAATCCTACGGGTCGAAACAACAACCTAACAA
Source organism: Chrysaora quinquecirrha (assembly GCA_014526335.1). Lineage (NCBI taxonomy): Eukaryota > Metazoa > Cnidaria > Scyphozoa > Semaeostomeae > Pelagiidae > Chrysaora > Chrysaora quinquecirrha. The sequence continues at coordinate 1,049,334 of JACTAT010000061.1, read as the reverse complement.
CCTAGCCTTAAACATGTTACGTAGTTTAACCTTACAATTTTCTTAGAGTTTTCTTATTGTTGTTTACAGAGTAGACCATGTATCTTAGGATATTGTGTTGAAAAAAACACGATTCTGCCTTAGGAAAACACTTACTTGACAACCCAAACTGTGCAAAAAATTACAGCGAAGATTGTTATAAACTTAATGCAAGTTTTCATTGTTTATTTTTCAGAATCATTTGACGAACTGCCGGAATCTTGGAGTGCGATGCCTGTTAACTGGCAAGGATTGCAGGCGTCGTACGATTGCGTCCCAGTTAATGCAGGCAGTTCTGAGTACACAAAAGTTGTCAATAAATTTCATCAGACAAGCAAGGGATGGATTACAGATATATCTGTCTCTCGGATACAGAACCCTCAACTTTATCGTGCTTTGATGCTAAAGAAGCGATCTATGGATAAAAAGGGCGGAAAAGGCAGTAATGAGATGCAATTATTTCATGGAACAAGTAAGGATACATGCGAGGAAATCAACCATCATGGCTTTAACAGGAGTTTTGCTGGAAAAAACGGTGAGTATCAAACGTTATTGATATAGCTGTTAAGTTATGGCTAAACTAGGACACTTGTCGCGCGCGACATTGTATTCGGCGTATCTCCTAGAGTGGCTAAACATGCGAATGAGAAGTGAGGCACATGTCCTTTGCATGTCCCATGTTGCGGAGACAAGAAATGTCTCTGTTGTCTCACAGAAAAACTTGCGTTTCTCTTGCTACGAATTCTGTCGCACTAAACTGGGAGACACCGAGGGGACATCAATGTCGCGTGTGACATGTCTCCTAGGTTAGCCAGGCCTTTACCTAGACTAATTACCTGAGTCGTAGTTATCGTAATTGAATTGAACTGCTGGACGCTCAAACTGCTGAAGCGAACAAAAGCAACATCAATTCAAGTCAATGTGAGCAAAAGTTATGGACAAGTCTAGCAGTTGCCAACGTTCTGCATATTTTCTACGTTTTGAACAGAGGGGTATCTCACGATATTCTTGTTGAAACAAAAGGATTTGGATTTGCAAAAGATATCGGTGGAATCAATTGAATTTAGCTATGGAAAGAACGTACGAAACTCCCAAGGAAAGAATTGCCTTATGTTTTCGATCTGACTCTGAGCTTACGCCAATGCAGACGTACTGAACATGTGGTTGATATAAAATGCTTTCATATTTGCTCTCATTTGGTTGGCTTGTTACAGTCATGTGCTAAATGAGAACAAAGGCAGGAGTCACAGACATATCGCCGACGCCTGCGATAGATGTTTCCATTAAAATCTAGTGGCAGAAACGTCATGAGGGCCGGGAAAGTTGAACCAAATTCAACTTTTGTGTCGGCGCTATCGGTGTACAGCAACTGCCCAGCCACGGTAGAGCCACTGTAAGGAATTGTTTCCATTAAAACTATAAACGTTGCAGCACTGTCTCAGCACTGTTACAGCCGTGTCTCAGCACGGCTCTTTCACTTTATATGAAAACCAGGCTTAAATCTCTAACATCACTTTGGATATCATTCCTTGCTTTCAAGGCAGAGTGACAATAATAATAATAACAACAATAATAATAATAATAATAATAATAATAATAATAATAGAGCAGAAGGAGAAAGAGAAAATTGAGAAATACCAGGACTTAAAGAGAGAACTCCAGAGGTTATGGAATATGAAAGTAAAAGTAGTACCCATAGTTATTGGGGCATTACTCTTAGGTGCCTAATTGCCGGGGGTCCCAATTAGCGGGGGTTGGATTTTTGTTGAAAATTAATTGCCGGGGGTCCCAATTAGCTTCGATTTTTGTTCAAAGTTGTTCTCCTTCCCCAGACTCAATTTTTATCTTATTTTGTCTATGCAAGACTGGTATCTATTGATTTTGTGATTTTGAATACTCTGATATGAATTTTCAATACGCGTCACTTACGCGAAGTTGAAAAATTTAATAAGCTCCTAATAAGAGCAGGGGGTTGGAAAAACTTTCAAAAATTAATTAGCTTCCAACGGCAATTAGGCACCTAAGAGTAGGAACACCACCAAAAGACATCAAGAGGAGAGTAGAAGAACTGGGAATTGAGACAAGAATTGAAGAGATGCAGAAGACTGTAATCCTGCAATCTGCACGGATCCTGAGAAAAGTCCTTGAAAATTGAGGAGACTTGCTGTCACCAATATCAAGGAGACATTACCACTGAATGAGATGACATTTTATCAGTGTGCGATCATTCAATAATAATGACTTTATTTAAGTGTTAAGGTATTTAGCATTTCCACTAATTGAGGACACTGTCAGTAATTCACCCAGAAATCTGGGCACTCATTTACAGACCTCGCAAGGATGCACAGCTGAGTTAACTGTAGGCTTGTCGAAAGTGCTCCCGATGAGATTGGAACCCACGACCTTACGATCGTGAGCCGAACGCCTTGACCACTCTGCCACACCACCTACTATCCCTTGTAATCCACGATGCAATGCCTTTTTCATCTGTTTATAACTGTGTAACTCTTTTCTCCGTGTCTAGCCACTGCTTATGGCAAAGGATCATATTTTGCTACAGAATCAAGTTATTCAACGCGGTACGCAACGCGATCACATGATGGAAGAAAATACATGTATCTTGCACGAGTTCTTGTTGGAGAATTCACTCAAGGAACTCCTGACATGAAAGCTCCACCTAAAAAGTATCTGAGCTCGACTGAGATGTATGATTCAACTGTAAATAATACTTACAACCCGACAATTTTTGTCGTTTATCATGACAATCAGTCTTATCCAGAATACCTTATATCTTTTCGTTCTTCATCGTATTCATTATACTAGGAGAAAAAGTATTCATTATAATTTTCATTATACTCTCTTACTCTAACATTGCAGATTTTTTCCGTCCACTTCATTTTTCCGACACCCTACTGTTACACGTTGATGAGAATGTTCCTATTACTCAAACCTTCTTAGCAGAAGCCCAAGAAGAATCCATAATAGTGGTGGGGGGTGACAGTTTCCCGGTACACCGGTACAGAGCACCCGGTACACGGTACAGCAGGCTAAAAATCGACCCGGTACGGTAGAAACGCAACCTGGTACACGGTACACTTGGAAAATCAAAGCCATAACATGCGCATGCGTGAAAAATGGTACACCGGCACATTGTCACGAATACTGACCAGTTCACCAAAAATCCGTTACACCGGTACATTTTGATCATAGTTGTCACCCCCCCCCCCACATAATAAGATACTTTCTTAGGTTTGAAAGAACGCAGAACTGTACTGATTTAATTTTTGAGGGTTGAGTACAATATATCCGCAATTACACGTTTTTTTTTATAAGGAACCTACCTCAAGGCCTAGTTCTTAAAGTTCCTTATTTTTGTACCTCTTTTGGGGCAATTGTAGTTCCAAAAGTTCCTTAATAGTTCCTTAATTTTAACTGCACATACAGTGGTCTTAACAATAAAAGAGAGACATTTGCATGTGAGCAAAGATCGAGACTACTCAAAGAAACATTGGATACATGCTTAACGTACAATTTATGTGATTTTCGACTGCAAATGAATGGAACCGGCTTTCTAATTCTTGCTTATTTGCAGTGATAAACGTATTCAACATTCAAAAGTTCCTTAATGATTTTCTCTTTAGTAGTATAAGTTCTTTAAATTTTCGGGCCTTCTACATGTAGGTTCCTTATAAAGTGGTTCCTTATAAAAAAAAGCGTGTATCCGAACAGGTTGAAATCCATTTTACGGACGGTCGTTTAGAAATAAGCCGAAATTCGGATAGTCGAGGACGACAATTTAACGTGCTAACATTTCAAGTTTATTGTTACTGCGCACAGTTTATTGGTACATAAGGATTGCTCAAATGGATTGCAGACGACATTAGTAGAACTTTTTCAATGCGAGGTTGCTACGTTACAGTAGCTACAACCGAAAAAAATGTTATTGTTTCTGTAAAAGTTAAAATTGGTTAAAAACCAAAGATAAATCTAAAAAACAGAAGGGTTAAGAAATGTTTGTGTTTCGGAAAATTGAGGTTCGGATAATCGAGGGTTTATTGTACTACGAGGAGCTGATACATGTGCGAGACGCATATTTACCATGTCTCATATAGGAGTTTCCCCTATGCATCTACCGGCCAAAATACTATGGGGAAAAATTGTTCCTTCTGCACAGGCAAGTTTACTTTCACTTAATGGTTATTTTTTAACCCCCCTCGTTAAGCAATCTTTGTTAAGCAGTCATAAAGTAGTGTTATTGAGTTGTGACTTTTACTGTATCGTAAATTCCAATGCATCTGAATTTTGACATCAATGCATTGTTATTATCGTTGCTGCTGAAGAAGAACTGTTGCTGAATTTAATCATCATTACCTTGTTATTATTGTTGCTGACAACCGGTGTAGGGGGGTATTCCCTCATGTTCTCTCGCAGGTATGCCCCTCATATGGGTTGCTTTGTCTTCAAATATTCTCCGCAAAAGCGTTAAATTTTCTGCAAAGGCTTTTTAACATAGGTCTAAAATCCGAGATGTTTAAACCGGTGCATCAAATCGAATAGAAATTTGTACTGTACCTGTATGTATATCTGAGTTAAGCAGTGTGTAGCCAAGGAAGGTGGAGCAAAGGGGTCTCTTCCCAATCACTGCCGAGGGAGGTTTTGTATACAGGCTAAATCTGAAGTAAAATGCGGTAGACGTAGGATGCGACTTGGTTTTTTATTCTAAAACAACGCCCTAATTTTGCTTGACCATACTCTTTTGGCCCTCCAGTATTAGATCTCTGGCTAACTGCACTCCGGGGAGGAGAAGTCCAGTTTACCGTGTCAGAAATGAATCCCCCCCTCAACAGTCATGCAGTGAGTATTTTCGCAGTACAGTCCCAACATTCCTCAAGTGACCCTGTGTATGGAAAATCCCAAAAATTGCAAGGTGAAGGGATAAAATGATCTAAAAGTCTAAGAACACCAATTGACATGGAGGGGGGTGGAAACGATGACATCAACTCTCTCTCAGCCATAGAGATAGTAATAAAGACTAGAGGGCTAACTCCAGTCTCATTGGCCAGTGATCAGTGAAGCCGCGCATGGGCAGTCGTCGCCATCTTGTTTGCACGGCAAGAAACTTACAGTGGCGTATGTAATGGTACACAGCTAGAGCTGCGAAATGAGAATATATTGTCAGAAAAAGATTTATCAACGCTGTACAAGATATTTATTTACACAAACAATCCTTCTTCTTCATATTTTGAGTTGAAATACGCAACATAACAAACCGAGGACGCGATATGGCGACCATTTGCAGCGACACAAGCAGACCCATAGGCCTGCCGTACAAAACTTCAAGTTGTTTTTCAATGTTCGCTATTTTACTGAAAAGGTAAGTGAAGATTTGCGCCTTTTCCAACAATTTTGTTCAGATTATGTTTAAATTATACAATTTGTTCGTATTTTAAAAAGATAAACCGTTTAGTTACACATTTTTCACTCTTATGCTGATGGATATTGCTGCTGTCTGCTGTGTGAAACCCCTACATTACCACTATCATCTGCAAATTCATGTAAATTTTATAAAACTTAAATTGGATAGAATTCTTATTTTGCAAGTTTAATTGTAGTATCATGTATTCATTGTGTGAAACTCAAGTTAAATCAGATGTTTTTCCTTTCTAGAAAACATCCTTCCGGAAAATCCATATATCATTACAAAAAACTGATTCAAGGAATGAAATGGATCAATCAGTATAAATCATCTCTCTCTAACAACACTGCAAGTTATTATTCAAGAAAATTTTAACTCAATTCAGACTTTGAAATGTTTTTAATGGAATTGGGTAAAATGTTCATCACAATTAAAACTATCTCCATTTTCATGTACGACATTGGTTTTATGAAATGGATGCATCAAGTTCTTCTATTAAAGGATATTTCTGGAAGTGTACATCAGCTCAAAGATAGTTTATATGGATTTTATTACTACAACCCTTGTGCCTGAAAGTTGAAGCTTAATGTGGTTGTAAGAAAAGACTTTGACTTTGTGAGACTTTGGAAGGGGTTCTCACCTTGTTGATGAAGTAATTCAGTCTTTTGAAAAAACCAGGCATTAAAGTTTTCATAAACTATGGAATAATGGTCAGTTTTCATATTCTTTGAGTCAGAGAATGCACTTGGGTTAATAAAATTTGAATCTTTCACCTTGAAGATGTCTTGAATATAACATCATAAACAATCCATCACATTGAACTTAGACAAGACACACTAGGTTTCCAGTGCTTGTCAAAAAAGCTGGGACACTTCATATGCTACCAAAATTACCGTTTTAAAAACACAAAGCCCTTTCCCAAGGAATTGCCAGAAGCAAGTCAAAATAATGGGGTCTTCAGCTACACTATAATGGAATACCAGAAGAAAAATGAAATAATTTGACAATTTGAGGCAAGGAAGGATTTGCCCCAATAAAGGAGACAGGGGTGGTTGCCCCCATGACCCCATGCATCCAGCCAAGGAGTATTTCACATCCTCAAATTGATTACAAGATTTTTTGGGAATTTTTAAAAATCCCTATAAATCAGGCCTGATTTTCTGGTTTTTCCAGAAAATCATGGGATTTGTGGGACTTTTTGGGGTTTCCAATTTAAGTTAAACTTGACAAGAAAGCTATACGTGGGTGCCATTTGGATATTGAATATAAAAGAATTGATTATGGGAAAGGAAATAATCTCTGGCAAGGATTTAGATCTTTCTTGAAATATTCATTGTATCTGTGATACCCAAAACTTTGGGTCTTGTTGTCAAGGCTAATCTTCTGTTGTTAGATCAATAAATGCTTCTTCTGGTAATATTTGGTCACAATTTCTCTCTAGTGTCGAAATACCTTTTTTCACATCCAAAAACCTTTTTCTAATTCAACTGGCGTATTAAAAAGAAACTTTTTCTGGAGAAACTTTTGTTGCGTGAAAAACGCGAGATCCGAGAAGAAAACTTTTGGCAATTTCTTGTGCAACAAACACGAAACAATAAAATGTTACGAATTTCGTGAATTGGATATATACTTTCGGGAATTAGGGAAATAACGCGAAAGACGCGAGTTTCTTATTCGTGAAATATTTGCGTTTTACTGCTCTTTAATTGTAATTCAATAAATTCAGTTTGAAAATAACTTCTCTTATTTCCAATTAAATAAAATTCAGAAATAAAATAATAATAAATGGGATTTTGAAGAAAGACTTATGAGCCATCCACCACAGAAAAGACCAAAACAACTCCGATTCCGCTGTTATTTTTACATAATGTCTGGCTTTTCTTGGCAAATATATGCAGAACATTAAAAATTTTATTTATTTTTTAAGAAAACGAGGCTTTAAACCATCTCAAACGAGCAGATAACTCTCATAACATTGTTGACATCTCAGTGCGTACGTACACAGCTCTGACTCTTTTGCCGTGCAAACAAGATGGCCGCAGCTCTCCATGAAAGCTTCAACCTCGTTTTGGAAGTTAGCCCTCTAGTCTTTATTATGTACCGTTAGACATAAAGTTTAGACGGGGGTTAATGGACGGAAGATTAAGACTGTCCCAATAAGATAAACGGGACAAACAGTCCCCCCGTGTGCTAGAACAGGTCATACCGGTCTTACCGGTTTTATTCATAGTGGGCATGCGCAGAAGCACATGTCGAGAGCTGCACTCACCTCAGTCTGATCATTCGGCATACGCCTCTTCGAAAGCACGAACAGTGGAGGACATGGAAAATCAAAGATTTCACAAGATTTCACAACTTTTGGAGGAGGACGATATTGGTGAATCTCGAGGGACTTTCATTGTATTGGATCTCTATACAGATGACAATAGCATCTTGGGTGAGGAATTTCCAATTACTTTGCGTCAGTTAGGTACCTGTACCGACCTTTACCTTTTTCTCGGCCACGAGGTCGAAAGTCACTTTAGGAAGGCGGAAGAAGTGGACGCTATGCTTTCCACTTTTTCTTGCATCGTCTTCGTTGATCCTCAGGTTATTTCGACGCAGATATTTGCGCTACCCCTTCTTTCTTTTCAAAAGCTTTTAATTTTCATACTGCAATGATTTAATCCTAATCGCGTGGTTTCTTTTCAAACTCGACAATCACACCCCATGCGGCTACCCTAGCATGGCCTAGGGCCTAAAACTCGTTACCTATAGCCTTTTTCGCCTGGATATCAAGAATAGACGTCGCATAGAAATATATGATTTTCTATTTGTGTGCTACATTTGTTTTATACTAATGTTTTTGAATATTAGCAGATTAGTTTTTGAAAGCCACCTAATCACTGTCGTGCAATAATGCATGTCTTCTCAACAGAGGAGATACGCCCATTCAAATAGCATGCTGTGAAGCAGCGCCAAACGGGAGTACAAAGGTCGCCTGGCGGGTAGACCTTTGAACGATGAAATGTTTTTGCTTAGTGTTCTTGGGGTACCTTACCCTGGTTTGTTTTGAAGCCTTGGTCCATTTTTGAAAGTATCAATTATGGTTGGGAGCCTTTGCAGTCTCTCTCTATGGAGCCCACTGCCCACATCCTTATTACCTAGGGTTTAACCCCATGATTGGGAACATGAGTGCCGAAACACAACTTTGCTGCTGCCCCTGTTAGCAGACCCAATGATTCCTATCACTGCACACATAGGGTGCTTGTGTTATCATGAAAATGGTGTATTAGTCCGTCCATTAAGATTTTTTAATCTTGGCGCTTATCTTGATTGCACCCACCGAACATGGTGGTCTTTTGGCAGTGTTGTAAAAATTTTTATGCTAGTATTTTAACATGGTTTTAACAAATGTTACTGGAACTGCTCTACAGTGGGTCACTTCACAACATCGGGGCATCTGTTTTCATACCTAGACTTGTTACCCATGCTATGACAAGTTATGAAATAGGTTCCAACTGCTGAGATTGTGCAAGTAATACCTAATACAATGTCAAATGTAGTGTCCCTACAGTAAGGTGTGGTAGTTTATCGTCATCTAAGAGGATTTTATCCAGCTTGGCATAAGGAATGTTACTGGGTACCAGAATAATGATATAGCAATTACCTACAACATGATCCTATATTGGTCGTATGTGATCCATGTAATGATCCTATCATATATGAGCATAAGATCCTATTAAGTCCTGGTTTGGAACACAGTCAGTTTCATCACCTATACTCTGTTTCCTTAGCACGCCTATACTATAGTAGGCAAATACTTTTGCATGATTATTAATGTTACTGTTGCTGATCCATCAGGGTATGCATGGTGCCCTGCTATTTCCCCAATTGCTTAGATTAGGGGCAAATAGTTTTATATCAGCTGATTCCATCCGCAACTAGAGTTGTTTTTTGGATACAAATTGATTTGTAGCATGCTCGTTATTGCTGATTCTGTCAAAATCCGCAGTCTTGAATTCAGGTCTGCTTATCAAAAAGTTACAATGTTACATGTTTCAATGTGATTGGTGGAATGGTTATCGTTACTGCTTCTGTCAGCATTGGCAGTTAGAAAATTCAGTTTTTCCATACAAAAGTTACAAATTTAACCCATGTTTAGCTTGTTAGGTAAAGTGTTCGTTGTTGCAACCTCTGGCAGCACTTGCAGTTTTTTAGTTTGGTTTTGCTAACAAAAAAGTTAGATATGTGACCCGTGTTTTCAGCTTGATTAGTAGAATGCTTGTTTGTAGTTGTGAGTTAAAATTTTTTCTTAACCAAAAGTTACATTGTAACCCCTGCTTCAGCGTGCTACGTGGAATGTTTGTTTTGATGCCTCCGTCAGCAATTACAATTCTTAGACCAATTTCGCTAACAAATATGTTAGAAGGCTACCCATGTTTTAACTTGAGTAGTATAATGCTTATTTGCAGTTTTGGGTTTAGTTTGCTAACCAAAAAGTTACAACCTACAAATGAGATTTGAAAATGTTTATGATTGCTTCTTCCATCAGCACTTGCACTTTGGAATTAAGTTTTGCTACCAGAAAAGGTTACAAAGGTTACCCTGGTTTCAACGTGATTTGTAGCATGCCTATTTCTGATGCTTCTGTCAGCACTTGCAGTGTTGACTTAAGTTTTACTCACCAAGAGTTACGAACTGTTACCCATGTGGCATGTGTTAATTTGGTCTGTGGAATGTTTATTTTGCTGCCTCCATCAGTATTGGCAGTTTCGAAATTTGTTTTTGATGCCCCAGACATCACAGAAGGTTTACCATTTTTTCAACGTGATTAATGCAATGTTTCTGTATGCTGCGACCGTCAGCACTTGCAGTGTCCAGTACGGTTTTGCTAACCACCAGAGGGTGCAAAAATTGCCCACGTTTCAACGTTATTTGCAGAATTTTTGTTCGCAGTTTTGGATTCAGTTTGCCTACCAAAAGTTACAACTTTTACCGATGCCTCAAAGGAATTTGTAGAATGTTATTCTGCTGCTTTGGTCAGCACTTCCAGTTTCGAAAACTAACTTTTTACTAACCAAACATTTACAAAATGTTACCCATGTTGCTGCTTTGTCAGCATCTGCAGTTTGGACTCCTGTTTTTGCATGGTTTTGCTTACCCAAAAATATTGAAATGTTACCCATGTTTTCACTTTTCAGCTTGATTAGTAGAATGCTTAATGGCAGTTTCGAAATAAGTTTTTCGGTTTTTCCTAACCAAAAGGTTACCAATGTAACAATGTAACCCATGTTTCAACGTGCTAGGTGGAATGGTCATGGCTGCTGCCTCCGTCAGCACTTTTTTACCCCTGTCTCCAATGAGATTTGTTAAATGCTTATGATCGCTGCTTCCGTCAGTGCTTACAGTTCGCGAATTCAGTTTTGATGCCCAAAACGTAACCGAATGTTTACCTTTTTTCAACGTGATTTATGGAATCTTTTTGTTTGCTGTGTCCGTCAGCAATTGTGGTGTCTAATACAGGTTTGCTAACCACCAGTTGGTGCAAAATACTGCCCACGTCTTTCAGCTTCATTTGTAGAATGCTTATTTGCAGTTTTGGATTCAGTTTGCTCACTGCAAAGTTACAACTTTTCCCCATGTCTCAATAAGATTTTTTAGAATGTTTATTCTTGCTGCTTCGCCAGCACTCGCAGTCTCCAATTCAGTTCTTGCTAGCCAAAAAGAGGTTACAAAATATTACGCTTTATTTCAAGACAATTTGTAGCTTGCCTATTTTGCTGCGTCCATCAGTCATTTGCAGTGTCCAATACAGTTTTTCCAACCAACAAGGTACAACTGCTACCCATATTTCAATGCGAGTTATAGCATGCTTATTACAGTTGCAGATTCAGTTTGCTAACCGAAGTTACAAAATTTGCCGATGTCTCAACGAGATTTGCAAAGTCGTTAGTGTTGCTGCTTTCGTCAGCACTTGCAGTTTTGAATTGATTTCACTAACCAAAGAGGTTACAAGCGTTACTCTTGTTCCAACATAATATGTAGCTTGCCTACGTTGCTGCGTGCGTCAGCCCTAACAGTGTCCTATACAGTTTTGCTTACCAGCAAGGTACATGTTACCCATATTTCAACGTGATTAATAGAATGCTTATTGCAATTTCAGATTCAGTCTGCTAACTAAAGTTACAACTTTTGCCGATGTCTCGATGAGATTTGAAAAGTCTTTATTGTCACTGCTTTCACCAGCACTTGCAGTTTTGAACTCATTTTGCTAACCAAAAAGGTTACAAGCGTTACTCTTGTTCCAACATAATTTGTAGCTTGCCTACGTTGCTGCGTGCGTCAGCCCTGACAGTGTCCTATACAGTCTTGCTCCAGCAAGGTACAATTGTTACCCATATTTCAACATGATTAATAGAATGCTTATTGCAATTTCAGATTCAGTCTGCTAACTAAAGTTACAACTTTTGCCGATGTCTCAATGAGATTTGAAAAGTCTTTATTGTTACTGCTTTCACCAGCACTTGCAGTTTTGAACTTACTTTGCTAACCAAAAGGGTTACCCAATGTTACTCTTGTTCCAACATAATTTGTAGCTTGCCTACGTTACTGCGTGCGTCAGGCTTGCCAGTGTCCTATACAGTTTGCACCAGCAAGGTACAATTGTTACCCATATTTCAACGTGATTTATAGATTGCTGACTGTAATTTCAGATTCAGTCTGCTAACTAAAGTTACAACTTGTTCCAATGTCTCCATGAGATTTGCAAAGTTTTTATTGTTGCTGCTTTCACCAGCACTTGCAGTTTCGAATTCACTTTGCTAACCAAAAAGGTTACAAATGTTACCCTTGTTTCTACAAAATTTGTAGCTTGCCTATGTTTGCTACTTAGCATTGCAGTTTCGAATTCAGTTTGCCAACCTAAGAGTTATGAAATGTTACATGTGTTATTTGATTTGTGGAAAGTTTATTTTGCTGCCTCCGTCAGTACCTGCAGTCTCGAATTCAATTTGATGCCCGAAAGATTCAGTTTGCTAACTACAAAATTACAACTTTTACCCATGTTTGCATGAGATTAGTAAAATGTTATTGTTGCTGCTTCCGTCGGCATTTGCAGTGGCGAATTCTGTTTTGCTTACCAAAATGGCTACAAAATGTTAGCCTGGTTCCAACATAATTTGTAGCATGCCTATTTTACTGCTTGCATCAGCACTAGCAGAGTATAGTACAGTTTTGCTAACGAACAAGGCCCGAATTGTTACCCAGATTTCAACGTGACTTATAGAATGCTCATTGCAGTTTCGGATCCAGTTTGCTAACCAAAAGTTACAACTTTTGCTCATGCGATTTGCAGAGTCTATTGTTGCTGCTTTCACCAGCATTTGCAGTTTCGAATTTACTTTTGCTAACCAAAAAGGTTACAAATGTTACCCTGGTTTCAACATGATTTAGCTTGCCTATTTTATGCTGCTTCTGCTTCTGTAAACACTTGCATTCTGGCCGAAATGGCGTATAACGTTGTTTGCCCTTAGAAGTTACCAGATGTCAACTTTGTTTCAACATGTTTTGCGGATTACTTATATTTGCTGACTCCGTCAGCAATCACAAGTTTGAACATAGTTTTGCTGACTAGCAAATTCCACATGATACCTACGTTTCAACGAGATTTTAAAGATGCTTATTGTTGCTGCTTCTATCAGCACTTGCAGTGTGGACTACAATGGCACATAACCGTGTCTTGCGGATCAAAGTTACCAATGTGACTCATGTGTTTAACATGATTTTTAAAGCTTGTTGCTGCTGATTTCGTCAGCACATGTATTCTTGTATGTAATGGTGCCACAAAACGATGTAGCACCTGATCAATGTCATGGAATGGTACCTCTGTCGCTACAGGGTACGCAGAATACATTGAATGTGGAATGAAATGATGGTGGGAGTCCTGTTCGGTCATCTGACGACTATTGAATTTCCCAGCCATGTTACACATGGTGTTGTGGACTGAATTTTAACAAGCCAAGACATTGTCGTGGCTCAATGATTGTTTGCTACTTGTTTCATCAGCATAGTGCATTTTTTCAATGAAGAAGGGAATAGACACCTCTGCGCGGTGTGACGTGTATGAAGTGAACGACCCGCGTCTTGATATGACGTGGATATGGTGAATGATGCTTATTTGTACTGCTAGCACATGCTTGATGGATGTTCTTCTCCTCTCGCCTTGACAGAGCGTCTTCTGCAATTGCTTTTCTTTTCTTAACTTACATTCCACTTCCTCCTCTTACTTCTTTCTCTGCCTGTTCCTTCATCTGCCCCAACAGGATGGACCACAGACAAGGAAGAAAAAGATACATACTCAAGAAGAAAGGAGAAGATGTAGTGGTGATTGGCCGTAACCCTCCGGGTACTGTGGCCGGAAATAATTTTCCCTGGCCAATCACCTGCTGTAAAAAGGTTTATTGCGCAGGCAAACCGGGCAATGCACTTGAATGCCCAATTTTCCTGCTTAAGGGTCCGGACATTAATGTACCGTTAGACATAAAGTTTAGACGGGGGTTAATGGACGGAAGATTAAGACTGTCCCAATAAGATAAACGGGACAAACAGTCCCCCCGTGTGCTAGAACAGGTCATACCGGTCTTACCGGTTTTATTCATAGTGGGCATGCGCAGAAGCACATGTCGAGAGCTGCACTCACCTCAGTCTGATCATTCGGCATACGCCTCTTCGAAAGCACGAACAGTGGAGGACATGGAAAATCAAAGATTTCACAACTTTCCCACCCACCCAAGTTCCCTCTTTTATTTCTCTGGTTGCTTTTCTCTTCTTCTTACTCTGCGGCACTTTTCGCCGGAGAATAGGTGCGTTGCCTGCCGGAAATGATTTTCCCTGGCCAATCACCTGCTGTAAAAAGGTTTATTGCGCAGGCAAACCGGGCAATGCACTTGAATGCCCAATTTTCCTGCTTAAGGGTCCGGACATTAACTATCTCTATGCTCTCAGCGTCATTGTCTCCGCCAACATGAGGTTTTCATTTGAAAACGAGGTATTTTAAATATGCTACCCAACAAAGCCCTGGAAAGGAAAATGAAGAACCAAGTTTTGGGTCTATAAGTTTTTGAAACAAGAAGCAATGTAAGTATTAATTTTCTAAATTTTTCAAAATTCTTAAACACAAAAGAAACGTAATTCATCTTGAAAAGGTAGGGTTTAACGTTGCTGAAACTTCTGTTTCAAAACTAACCAAAACAGCAGCTGAGCTATTATTGGTTAACAAGCAATTCCAACCTTGCATGCAAGCACAGAAGTACTCTCATCAGTCTCATGTCACTTGTCAGTCATCTCATCAATCTAGGAAGGATCAGCTAAGATCATCACCACTGTTTTCTGTCTGTATTAATTGTGATGGCGCTTATAATTGTAGTTGGTACTTTAAACTTAAATGTCTGACTGTTATGCTATTTCAATGGTCTGTTTATGTATCAGAAACTTAGGCCTATTCTCTTTGCAGAAACCTTCTTGAAAAGAATTCAAGAACTTCATTCGCACTGCTGGGAACAATGTCCAAGACTGATGTTGTAAGTATAGATATAGATCAGTTTGGTAGTGAAGTCAAAAAATATCAAGTTTTCAAAAATTCTATTGACCGATTCAGAAATTATTGAAAATGCCTAAAAACTTTTAAACATTTTAAATTTTAAAATTTAAAATATAAAATTTAAATTTAAAATTTTAATTTTCAAATTTTGAAATTTTCAAAATTTCGAAAATTTTTTTAAATTTTTTCTAATTTTGACATAGAGACTTTTTGATGCCAAATTTGTATAAAGTACCCAAAATTTAGTCTAGGTGCAAAGTTTTACTCTCTTAGGGTTTGTATTATTGATTTTATGAGCGTTCAAAGTTTATGATTTTATAAGGGCTAAGACCCAGTGGGTGTAAAACTTTCACCTTCTTCATTTTTGGCAGTCAAAGCCTTCATGGAAACGGAAACTTTGAACGCTCATAAAATTAGGAATAAATGTGCTAGGACAATGAAACTTCATACCTAGACTAAGTTTCGGATGCTTTATGCGATTTATGCCTGATTATCTTGTGGTGATTTTATCTAGTTGGTATGTCACATAATCTATAAAGCACTGGTTTAATAGAGAGGGTGATGCCTCTTCAGCTTTATTTGAAGCCTTGAATGCAGTAGTTGAGCTCTCTGTCGTTGGGGTAGATCCCTTACACAAAATTTTTTGTTCTTGCCAACCATATTTATACATCTACACCTCATGCGTACTTTTTCCCAATAAAAGGCCTGTGGAATTTTAGAGAAGTTCTTGTTTTTGCAGACCATCCGTGTACAGTCGAAAGATGGCACAAAAAGGATTCAACTTCCAGCTAACAGCCTACCAAGGATTTTATATGATAAAGTAAGACATTTTTCTATTTGTATTCTCTTGCTGTCTATAGAAGAAAAGAGATTAGTTTTATCGCCAATTATGTGAACCCATGATCCTCATTTTTACCTTATGATCTTGCATCAAGCTTAATAACCCACCAAAATCTAGCACAATAACCCACTACAGCAGCGGGTACAGATTTGTTAGCATTTTAAATGTAATCTTGTTGAAAAACAACAATAACACAATATTTTATGTATGTTTTGAAAAGCAAATTTTCGTCATCACCAGTTATTTTGTAGCTAGGCAAGAAAGAATGTCCATCTAAAAAAGGGCATGATGACTCAAAAAAATTTTGCCCCTCCAGAACAAGGACTCGGATGTTCTCTAATCACCAAGGCCCAGGCCACCTCTCCGTGGCCCTGGTCCCTAAGAGGAACTTAATAGAACTTGGGTACAGGTATGTGCCACCCATATGACTGGGTTTTTGGCCCTGAAATTCTCCAAACATTGGTTTTTTAGCCAAATCTCCATATCAGTTGAAGAAAACTAAAAAATTTCACGTTATTTGAGTTTGAAAATTGTCGGTATTGTGTAGAAATTGTTCATAGTGATTTTCAAGCATAAATATGGCCTACCAAGCTTTATTACTATCATACTGTATTCCTCTTTTTATCATCCATGATATGTGTCTGTGCCCTGCCTGTGTCTAGATTATAAGTGGGTGGGTCTATAAAATCTCGACAACGCATCTCTGTCCGTCCATAGGCTCTGTACCCCCAGGAAGGGTGTATTGGTCCCATGTTTTAGTCATATTTTCTCACTTCATCTGCACATAGTTTTAAGGTGCTTTGGCATTGTGGTGTAATCCAGCTGACTTGTGGTGTCAGAAGCTCAGTGTGGTCAGGGTTTGAGCCCAGTCACAGTAGCGTCACGGCCAGGATCGAGCTAAAACACTATTTCACCTTAACCTGCCTTTCTTTACAGCTTAAGTAGCCTGTCTCAAAGATTTTTACAACTCCATGTTGTCATGTCTTACAGGTGCGCTCTGAAGTAAATCCAGAAGCTGCCAGTTGGTCCTTGTTTAGAAACAGAGATGGTGAGGGTGAAATTAGAGAAAAGAGTAGAAAATCAATCAGAGATATTGGCCTGAGGTATAATTTTAACAACTTACTTATAAATGCCCTTTATTGGTAATGTCTCTTTGCTATTTGAAAGTCAAGCAGAAATAGCTGGAACTATGCTATATACTGATATTATCAACATCTGCAGCACTGGATAATTCTTCCAACTGTTTGAGAGCACAGTATTCTCACCACAGAAAACGATATATGAAGGATGTGGATATGGTTATTTTCTTATTCATAAATTCAAACGAAAATATCTTTATTTACTTTACTTGTATCTACTTTACGCTAAGATACAATACGAGAATTATATCTTACAAGTTAGCAAAGTCAGCCTAGGGATTTATGTAATTCATGTCGATCTCGCCAAGCATAATATATCGTTCCCTGACTGTCTGTTCAAAGGGAAGGGGGTTGGGTGGGGCAATCTTACTTATCAGTGATTTTAACACGTTGTTATTTCCGCTTTGTAATTTTAAACAATGTAAGTAGGTTAAGGGCTGTCTCGGGCCTACATTCCTTGATTATAAAAAAAATGAAATCGCTGTAGAGGTGTTATGGCTGTTGATCACTCACAAGCTTATATAATGTACACTCCTTTGGGTCCTAACTTATGCAATACTGCAATTCTAACTTTCTACAAAATACCTTCCTTTCTAAAACAATGTATCACGCTTATATCCTTTCTCCTGGGGTATGGGATAAGTAAATTCATTTACAGGAAAGGTATAATTATATATCTAGTTCAATGGTCAAACGATCAAACACTGTCAAGCATTTCGAATTAATTTATCAAGCAATATTTGAGTGCTTGACCATGTCATAAAACATTGTCTGACCAGCAAAGTAAGCAAAATTTGTTGCTGTATGTTGTTGAAACATCAGAGTTGCAATAAACAGTGGAAACATTTTCGGGCATACTTAAAAGCCTTTTTCGTCTGACACTCGTCAGAGTATAAACGTCAGAAACAAACCGATAAAAATGACAAAGGTGATATTTGTACCCGTTGTGGATCGAAATGCACAAAACAGAAAAGTGAACTGGCATTTTGTTTTGAACACCAGTCAACTTACATGAAGCAGCCAGAAGATCGATAGAATTAATTGAAGAGTCCAAGTGAGAAGCGAACTCCTTTTTTTTACGAAGAACCACCTTTTTGGTTTTGGTTTAAAAAAATTCCAAAACGTGTTTAATGACTGGCAAGGGAAATTAATATGAAACATTTGTTTGAGAAGCAAATTTCAAATGGTCCACATACATTGTTTAATCGTTGGTCCAGTCCAGGCCTTAAATTCAATCATTCATCTGAATCTTTCGCAGGCATGGTGATATGATATACATCAAAGAAAATGCTCAAACACAATCACAAGAAGAAGCTGTTGATGATTGGCTTTTTGAAGATGAAATAGATGTCGTTCTATCAAAAGATGATGGATTGATTAACAGGAAAAGAGATCCACAACTGTAAGTGAATTGTTTGTTTTGACATTCATTTTTATTGTACTACCCCAAGAAGATTTGATATTAATCCATCTGAGACGTTTAATTTTTTATTTTTATCCTCTTATTCGAGATTCTTTCCGGCGGGCTTGATGGGTGTTTAAATCACAATTACTATGTAACGTTGGTACCTGGCCTAAGGTACTGAAATGCATGCAATACCAATTTACAAAACCATTATTCAGCTTTACTCTTCTGATTGATGCATTTCGCATCCGAGCAGTTATTCAACCTCAGTCAATCGATTCGGTCTGTTTTTGCCGTTTATACTCCGAAAAGTGCCAGACGACAAAAATGCTTTTAACTGTGACCGAAGATATTTGCGCTCTGTTTCGATATCTAGAAGTTTTGTAAAACTCAAAGAATTATCAATATTCTGTTCTTATCTTATAGATGTCATCATGGTCTTCATGGAAAATGCTTGCACTGCTCTCCGCTTGAGGTGACCAGTCTAGCTTATTTAAAGTTTCATCTTTCTCGTATGCGCCCATCTAAGTAACTTCTTGTGTTATTATCTTTCGTGGTCATTTTTGACTGTCTTTATTCTATATTACGTTCATCCCTTCTTTCAGCCTTACGATGAGCAATATCTAAAGACCCTAAATCCACCCGTGAAACACATGTCATTTCATGCATTCACTAAGAAACTGAGAAGTGGAGCAAGCAGGTATGAATTCACTATGCTACTTACTATATTGTTAATTGTTTCGTGCATTTGTGTTCTTCTCATGCGGTTTTGTACATAACTTCTGGTTAGATTGCTGTAAATACCCGCGTTAAAGCATAGTCGATAGAATAAACACGTGTTTATTCTATTGACTATGGTTAAAGCAAATTAGGAAACCAGAGTTATATATTCATGGCATTGTTTATAAGCAATTAGCAGTCGTAACCTATTATCACCCAAGTAGCCAGTCTTCCTACCAAATAAACTCGAGTGCGAAGGAAGAGCGCAGAGGAATAGTGACTCAGTCCCTGGGTTTTATTATCTTGCTAAAGCCACACACATACTCCCAAAACCTCGGGGAAGGGGGCGAGAGACAGTGTTTACATGCGTTATTTTGAGATTTTAGGGCATCCTCTTGGGTGAGAATTTTGATATTCATTGTCTTCTTCAAGAAATAGTCTGAAGTTTCTCGTGTATCCGTTCCTTATTGGCCGCACAAACTTTACCAGGACCATAGGAGCAAATTATTTTATGGAATCTCGTACTCCCTTTGCTGAGATTGTTGTTGTTTTCACAGAAATCTCTTCAAGATACTTTTGCTTCAGCGGGAATTCCGTAACCATTCTCGAGGAGTGGAATATACCTCTCGTTAGGACCTGCTTTTTTATCAAAATTTGTTCAGGTCTGACTTTCCTAATAGACATTAATCCCCTGCCCTTTTTATTGACCTGTTCAAAGAGGTCTTGGTAAGCGCGACATTTTTCTGGAAAATGGTAGACATGTTAAGGAAGGGAATCCTCTCCAGGTTCAAAGACCAGAATTCTAGTCGTTTCAGGAGAGATATTGCAGCAAATTTTGCTTCAAATTCACGTTTAGTGGGAGTTAAAATGAAAGAAAGGATTCAAGTCCCAGTTTATCTGCTCCAGGAGGCATTTTATCAAGTATTTTCTACAGATATTAGAAGTAAAATCTGCTCCACTACCTCTCGTAAAGCGGCTGCAATCAAGTTCGTTGCACGTGGAGAGGATTCCCTTACTCAATATATCTACCATTTTCCAGAAAAATGTCATGCCAACGCACACTTCTTTGAAAAGGTCTATTCAAGACTTTGTTTACTCATGTTGTGTTCAATTCTTCAAAATTCAGCCATAGCTACTCTCCCTGTCTTTTCTCTGTGAAATTAACTGTAATCTTATGTAACGAATACAGTTTTGAAAGAGAAAATTTCTCAAACCAAATTTATAGTCTTTGCCCAAACTTTACAAATATCCCTTCTACAGATCAACAGTTTTTATATTATATGACAAATGAAAATAAAGCCTTTTTAGAAAATTTCAGTGCCTTTCTGTATGATATTTATATTAAACGAACAACTTAAGATAAGTAAGATCTCTACTAATAAACTCTCCCTATAATAACAATAGTTTTGCTTTATATCTATGAATTATTGGTTAATTGAACTGCTTACTTTAGTTTAATTTTCTTTTTTAACTTGTTGTACCTTTTATATTTTGTATCTTTTTATTAACTTTTTGACCATGTATCTAATGATATAGTGTCTTATAAAAAAAAAATTTAGTCGTATTCTTTTTGACCTGCAGGGGAAAATTTGCCTCATTAGAAGATATCAGCTGCAAGATAAAACCTGGCTGCACCGAACATCCTCCTTGGCCTAAAGGGATTTGTACGAAATGCCAACCAAGTGCTATTACGCTGAAAAGACAGGTGAGAATGATACGTAGTCCATTTTTATAAGAAACTATTTAAAAGAAGCGAGTGCTGGACAAAGTCAAGTATAGGATCAGGGCTTCAAGGAGGCACTGCCAGGACATTATTGACAAGCATGTTGCACCGGACATTTTTTACAATTGTGCAGGGAATTTTCGCTGAATAAATGCTAACTTAAACCCTTAAGAGATTTCTAATGAGAGAAATTTCGACTAGGTTTCACAGGAGATTCTGATTACCTTTGGCTGCCAAGAAGGAAAAACAATTTCTAGCACTGTACGGGATACTAGAATTAAGAAAAGAGCCTTGAAGCACGAAAGATTTTTTGTCGGAAGGAAATGATATCCCTTGTATCCTTGGTACCTCAATTTGTATACGGTGCTTTGATACAAATAACCATTATGAGAAATGAGGCTAAGGTTTGGGTTAATTATGTCTGAAATTTTGGAGGATTTTTATAATAATTATATTTCGAGGGCAAGGAAACGAATTCATTTACGGTATACCCCTATTTAACGCAAGGGCTTTGCTGAGTTTCTAACTGTCAGGAGAAAAGCATTAAGCATAAGGGGATTACAATAAGATGCATTAAATTCCTGTCAACAATTTAAAGAATTCAACATTTAATAGAGGTGGCGGGAAAGAGGGAGCGTTTATTTCACTACCCTGAAATAAATGGGGTCGTTATAAGATCAAAGGCGTTAAATATGGGCCTGGAAGATACCTTACCTATAGATGGACGGGATGTGCCGCCGAGATTTCACAGACTCGCCAATTTATATTGCAGACAGAAAAAGGGCACAGAGCCTATTAGAGCCTATCTTATAGGCTCTCTCGACCATATTTTTGCTTGAAATTGCATTACGAACATCTTCGACGCAATATTAACACCATTCGGACTCAAGCAAAGTAAAATGTTTTAGTTTTCTTTAATCCCCCTTTTAAATTGGGATTTGACTAAAATCATACTCATGTCTGAGCATTTCAGGGTAAAAAATATGGGCGGCACTTACCCGTACCCAAATTATATTAAGTACCCCCACCTTGAATATAGGTTACGCTTATTCTGTTATAAGAAACAATGTTTCGAGTCATATGGTAGGGTTTCTCAGCTTTGAGCACAGTTGGTGTATTTAAATTTTCTTGCAGAGTTTCTAATCTTGAAAACTGAAATCTTGAAAATTTCGTGAAATGAGGGTTCAATGTGAAGTATCATGTTCTTAGGAGTCAAAATATGGACATTTTCCGGAATTGACTCAAGTATGATAGTTGCTGGGGATTGTTTTTACGTAAACATCACAAGAAACAAAGTATATCAATAAGATGAAATGGAATGAAGAATTCAAAAGCAGAAATAGCTAGTTTCCTTTTTACTTCTTAGTCCTAAAGAAGAGTTTCTTGATTCTTAGAGAAAGACATATATAGTTTCTTATAGTCGGTTTCTTATAAAAAAATGACTGTATTACATTACTCTGTTTCAAGATTATATAACTGCTTTTAAATCTTCTGCTTTTACTGAGTCTAATTTTCAATTGTGTTTATCATCTTTTGCAGCCTTATAGACATGTAGATAATATTATGTTTGAAAACTCATCAATAGTCGACAGATTTTTGAATTATTGGAGAAAACTGGAGAACAAGTAAGACATTTTTCTCGTTTGCAAAATATTTGTGGAAGTCATTTAGTTGCGAACTATAGCTTCTTGTCCATTATCACTACAGTGAGTCAATTATCACTACTGTGGTGGATACGCACCACTCTAGGGTCCTTTTTGCGTACTGTGGTGGTAGTTTCTGCGTACTGTGGTGGATAGTCACTGTGCTGGGTTATTATGCTAGATGTGGTGGGTTATTATGCTTGTTGTGGTGGTAGTTTCTGCGTACTGTGGTGGATAGTCACTGTGGTGGGTTATTATGCTTGATGTGGTGGGTTATTATGCCTGCTGTGGTGGTAGTTTTTGCGTACTGTGGTGGATAAGTAGTACTACTGTGGTGGGTTATTATACTTTTGTGGTGGTAGTTTTTGCGTACTGTGATGGATAATCACTACTGCTGTGGGTTTTATGCTTGAGATGGTGGGTTATTATGCTTGCTGTGTGGTAGTTGTTGCGTACTGTGGTGGGTTATCACTAGTGTGATGGGTTTTTATGCTTGATGCGGTGGGTTACTATGCTTGTTGTGGAGGTAGCTTTTGCGATATATGGTGGATAATCACTATTAGCACCATGAAAAGCATAGTAACCTACACATCAAGCATAATAACCAACCACAGTAGTGATTATCCACCACAGTAGTGATTATCCACCATAGTACGCGAAAAATGCCACCACAACAAGTAAAATAACAGTACGCAAAAAGTACCACCACAGTAGTGATTATCCACTACAGTAGTGATTATTGGTTCGCTAGCCTGATTATCGACTCGGGATTTCAAATTTCACTTTCACGAAGACATGTATAATTTTTTGTCTTTATCAAAATACGCTACTTTATTACTCTTTTTTTTATTTCACAGCGATTTGGTTTCCTCTATGGTTATTATGAAAGACATGAGAACGTACCACTTGGTATAAGAGCAACAGTAGCCGCTATATATGAACCACCACAGGTAAATTAACTTTTCTCGAATTTTCACGCAATACACCTAGACTTATTACACGAGTCTCATGTTCCGCTCATAAAATCTAGACCAACAACCACAGCAATTCGCTACACTGAGTTTGCGCAGCTTTCTAACAGCAAGAACAAATAAGGAGATGGTAGCTGCGATAACTGGGTCTCGTGTAACAAGTCTACAATAGATCTTTTGAAGGAGATCTGGGGTGGCGTGACATTTTTCTGGAAGATGATGGACATCTCATCTTGAGTAGGAAGATCCTCTCCGCCTGCAACAACCTGTATTGCGGGCGCCTCAATAGGGCAACAAATTTTGCTTCAAATTCCGTTTTATGGAAGTAAAAGTGAAAGAAAGGATTCAGTTCCAAGAATACCTGCTCAAGGAGGTATTTTATCAAGTGTTTTCCTTTTTTACGAGTTACTTTCATTTTGTTTCCTGACTTTCTGCAGATATGTTAAACATTTATTGTCGCAGATTCTTTTCTCTCTGTGTGCTCCATTATTCGTGAATTCAAAGAAAAATTTGCTGCATTGCCTCTCCTGAACCGACTGCAATCCTGGTCGTGGCTCGTGGAGAGGATTCCCTTGCTCAAGACAAATGTCGCACCGACCGAGATCTCTTTGAAAAGTTCTATAGACGAATGTAGTCTCACCCAACATTTTGTCCATTGCCCAGTTACTAGTACCCAATCAGATCACTTTTCTGTCTTTGTCTTCGATTATTTTTGAATTTGAAGAAAAACCTCCTGCACCGCCTCTCCTAAACCATCGTGCATCGCTTCTGATAATTCACAATTTAAGATAGTTCTTGCTTCTTCTGGCGTAGCAAAGCGCGCTAGGCGCTCTCAAAAGCACTTTTCTTAAGCAAACAATCAATCGTAGCACTTGCAATGCTTGCTGTGTGGCGGACTTTATGTGAGGTGTTTGTCTTTCGTGACCAAAAGCAGAATATCCAACATGCTTGATATTATTTGTCATTCGTGACACTCTACGTACTGTGCACGTAATGATTCTTTGCTTAAGCAAAGTGCTCTCTTGTGTGTCATCATAAACCTAAAAAATATTGCACCACTCCACTCAATGACCGCTAGATGTGGATTGAGAAATAAATTTATAACAAAGCAACGGGGCTCTGAAACCCCGTGTCTTTAAATTTTTGTGGTAAAATATTAAACATCTTTCCAACTTTGAATTGAAATTCAAGTGAAGAATAATTTAAAGTTTCATATAAAAGAACGCGAGCTTATTGTAAATCGGCGAACCCACCCACCCCCCCCCCCCCATACAGCTTCAGACTTGAGACTCCTGTGGTTGTTTTAAGAAAGAAAATGTATTGAATTTGACCAAGATTAACATCAAACTTCTATTCTGAACAATTGGAGCAATGCACAAACAACAATTTTTCTCGTGGGCAGCAGCTATCATTTTTAAAGACGCTCTCCTCTTAATCGAAATTTATCATATTATATGTATTTATATGTTGTTGTTATTTTAGGAAAGCACACGAGATAGTATTGAATTCAAAGATGATCCTAATGCCGAATTAGTCGATAAACTAACCATGGACCTTGGTCTTAGAAAGGTTAGTCAATAAAGAAGTTTTTATAATGTTTGTCAACGTTGAAAACATTTGTCAGAGTTTCCAGAATAAATTTTTGTAGAAAACTTAGGAGATTGATGATGCGAACAAGGTCTTTAATCTCCCGCTTTTTGCTTTCAATTAGTTTAATTCGTCATCGTTTAGCCAGATCATACCGATTCATACCACAGGAAGCCCAAACTATAATATCTACGTTACATATTAAGGCATTAAATTTAATTGCGTTGTATTTATTAGGGTCACATTGAGTGTAAGAGAAACATTGAGTACTGAAGTGAATCGCTTTGACGTTGACTACACGCAGTTGTTTATAAGAAACTTAGAACCCACTCTCGAATGGCCAAAAATGTAAGAAACTCCAGTACTAGAAATTTTTTAGCTACCTAGGAAACCTGTTACCTCAGACAGCGAAAAATATTCTTTTATTTCCCATTTTTCGTCTGCAATAAAGCATTTCTGTGACAAACAGATAAACAGGAAACCATGTGCATTCAAATACGATCGATAACTGGGTTTGGAACATCATTCAGATAGAATAACTATGTTGTCAATATGGATATTCAAGAAACTCTTAAGAAACTTTAAGTACTTAAAATTTTAAGAAACTTTCATTACTGGATTAATTTTTTAGTTTCTTATAAAAAATACGTGTATTTGTTTTGTATACAAACAGAGTACTTGTGCAAATGGAGTTCTTTTTGTTTTATTAATTTTGTTATTTTTTCATATCGCAGGTCGGATGCATATTTACTGATTTAATAGTCGATGATACGAAAAAAGGAACAGTGAAGCATTTACGACATATGGAAACGCATTTCCTAAGTGCACAAGAAACCATATTAGCAGCAGATTTTCAAAATCAGAACCCAAACATATGCAAATTATCATCCAATGGGAGATTTGGCTCAAAATTTGCCACTGTTGTTGTGTCAGGTAATCTGATGTGTTATGTTTTTTAATTCTTTATTTCATGTTGGTTTTACAGTAGCTGTATACTGTAGCTGATGAATACCAACCTAATGAAAACGAATACAACGCAGACTACTAAAATTCCAAAGCAAATAGATACGACATTAAGAAATTTGTTATTTGCTCCGTCAATTTATAGTTTATACAGTCGAACCTCCGAATAGCGGCCACTTAAAATCTAAGGTCAAGTGGCCGTTATTGAGAGGTGGCCGCTAGTCGGAAGTTTAGCAATGCTATCGGAAAGCGTTCAGGACTGAGGATTAGTGGCCGTTATAGGGAGGTGGTGGCTATCGGAGCTGGCCGCTATTAGAGGCTCGACTGTAGTTTTATAGTTGTTTTCCAGTACGAGACAACATTCCATTTCTTCGGCTGGCTGGTGTGGCTAATTTTGAGGTCTCATTCACTCAGCAGTCATTTTTGGAATATCAACGCCAGGCCGAACTCTTCACTGGCACTGAGGGTGGTCGCTGGCCAAGGGTTTTTTTACGTCCCCAGCGGATCTTTAACGTCCCAATTGATTTTGGACTGTCAGTTTACGTGATTATCCGAGTCACAGAGAGCAAGGTTTTATAACTTGAAATTTCTGCTCCTTTAGCCTTGAGTTGAACAGCGGAGGTGCAAGTGCTAGCAACTACACTACACTCCCTCTTTAATAACAAAATGAATGCAAACTGTAGGCAAGGAAAAGTTGTCATTGGTCAGTGATGACTTGATCAGTCAGCAATATCACTAATATCCGTGTTGCTTAGCTACCGTTTATCGTGTGGCCTAGTGCAGGGAGGAACTATCTATTTCTCCTGGCCTTATGGTAGTGCCTGCGAGTCGTGGGGTACCGGGTTAAAGCCCTGGCTGAATTTTTCAAAGATATGAAAGGGCTTCCAAAATGCCTCACTGTTAAGCACTTACCCAGAGAGAGAGAGAGAGAGAGAGAGAGAGAGAGAGAGAGAGAGAGAGGGACGGTCCTCGACCGATGGATTGAGGGTCCTCAAATGAGGATCAGGGACAGGAATGGGGATCACCTCCTGTTTTCAGGCAGCATGTTTTGATAGTGGAGGATTCGGGTCACCCCAACTACGGTCGACCTACAATCATGGCCAAAATTATTGAGACAAGAGGCATGCACACATACTGGCCGGAGACCCCTTCCCCACCCAATGTGGTTGATTGATAGGA
Source organism: Chrysaora quinquecirrha (assembly GCA_014526335.1). Classification (NCBI taxonomy): domain Eukaryota; kingdom Metazoa; phylum Cnidaria; class Scyphozoa; order Semaeostomeae; family Pelagiidae; genus Chrysaora; species Chrysaora quinquecirrha. The sequence continues at coordinate 1,022,149 of JACTAT010000061.1, read as the reverse complement.
GGAGGAGGGGGCGCCACCATCAAGTTGTGTCACACGATTCTGACCAGGATTGTGGCTACTTTCTTTAGGCCTTTCAGTACTATGAAATCTTGATCAAAAGTGGGGAAAACCCAATGTCGTATACCGAGACTCGGCAATTCTATGTTAGCCTTATATCATTTGAAGTCTTATAAAAATCTCCATCGTGTACTCTCGGGACTGATCTCAAAATATTTTCGTTCGCGCGATATTTGTAAGCTTCCAGGTGATCGGGATATTCGTTTCATAGTCAAAAAACAAAAAGTGCTTGCAATGATATCCGGCAAAATTAGGGAAAAAGAGACTACTTCTGGTAAGAGAGATAAATTCTTGTTTACGTTTATCACTGATGCTTACGGACATCATAACAAATGCGTCTGGTTTGCTACCCGCTCTCTTTAGTATCCGGATGCACAGACCGGGTTAGGAGTTTCTCAGAAACCAAAACTAGCACGAATGACCGATTATTCGGTTTTTTCACTTGAATATAATTAAGAGAAAACGAAATATAACAAACTTTTAAGAAAAGTCGATCTCCGTTCAAATTTACTGGTTCTCTACTGATTTTAATGCAAGCTATGAAATGGATTTTTTTCTTTGTAGGTAATGAAGAGAATCACATCCATTTTGACGGATGGCAGGTGATTGCTTTTCTTTTTTTTCATCAAAACTCTTATTTTAGTAGATCAATATCATGGAGCATACTTTCTTCATCTAACACTCATCATCAGAATATTAACGTCAGACATAGGCTAAAACAATAGTCTAAGATGGAGTAAAAACCCAGATGGGACCGAAATGCACCAATCAGAAAAATTAAGCTTGATTTGTAAGTGTTTTGAACACAAATTAGTTCGCGGAATACGGCTGTTGGGATATTATTAATTGAAGAGTCCCAGTGAGGAAACAAACTCTTTCCGTCTAACCAAAACCGGCTTTTCGGTTTTTATATGGACATACAAAACGCTTAATTGAAACAACAATCTTGCTCTGCCAATTATTCGAAAGAGATCCCCGCCGTAATTTTCTGGACAATCTGGGTTACCTAGTAAATTCTGTCTTCTGACCGAATCGTGTATGGGTTGCTGTTGTCTAAAAGGACGGTTTCTTCCTTTGCTGAAATACTATACCGCTTTAGTTGGTTGATTCGGCCTGTTTCTTAGGTATTTACTCTGAGGAACGTCAGACTGAAGAAAGATTTTTTAATATGTTACAAGATGTTTCCAATTCTTTATCAATAGTTACGATGATATTTCTTAGGATGTATCCTTAACTTGAGTCTTCGGGAAAATTAGGCCTGAATTCCAAGTCTCAAAAGAAACAACAGCTGTGCTCTGCTAACTTTATACGAACAAAATGCTCTCATAGATCATAGAGGATCAGGTCCCCTGAACGACTTGATCATTTTTAATCATCCGCCATTCATCTTTGATTAATTTCTTCCTTCACATTGGCTTTGTGAAACGAGTTGTGCTGCCGCATTTGTATTTTTCTGCTTGTATAGCATGGAAATATAGGTTTTCACAAATCAGTTTATGCCACAACCCTCTGGAAACAACTTCTTTTGTGATTGGGATGTTATCTTGCCTTAACTAAACATACTCTGCTGCAAGAATTAGAAATGGTGTTATCTTGCCTTAACTAAACATACTCTGCTGCAAGAATTAGAAATGATAAGAGATATTGTGAGATACTGATACGACCAGGACAGGTCTCGAAACTGGGACGTCCGGCTTTGTACGCCAACCCTCTATACGAGTCGGATCCATTGCTCACATCCATTGACCATCTTGTCCATCCACGACCATCACAGCCAACTATCGCTACACTATACGGCATAACAAGAGAAAGGATTTCCCTAACTAGGGGTCTCTCCGGGCCTCCCATCGTTAGAGGGCAATTCAGAAGAGTGGAGAGACCTGTTCTGGTCGTACAAATATATCACATTATCTCTGTTCATTTCTACAATTAAAAAATCTCAAATTCATCCAAGAATTTCAATCCAAAAATGAATTAACTAAATTAAATGATTTTTCTGTCTTGCCTATCTTCAGATGGTCTTCCCTTTTTGATAGTACACCATGAGACTTTTTCCATGTGTCTTATGTAATAAGTCTAGGCCAATCTTAGCAATAGGCAATCCAATCCAATTTTTTAAGTAAATAGTTGTTGCTGTTGCTAAAGACTCCCGTTGCTGTTTGTGAGGAGTGGGACTTATGTAATGAGTCTAGTAAACCATCGAACGGTTTAAAACTGTATCAATGGCTTCAACGATTCTAAATTTTCATTCAAGGTTTCAAATCAGTGTATGGCATTAGTTCGAGATGACTGTTTCGTTCCAACCATTGATGATTCATCACTTGGTTACGTTAAAGAATCTTCGAGTGAGCAGCATGTCCCTGATGTATTCTACAAGGTAATTTCTGCTATTCATATGGATTTTATTGCTTAATGTGGCAACTAAAGCCCTGGGAAAACGACTAAACTTTCATTGAAATTTTTCGGTAAACTTTTTTAGTGAGATTTTTAGTGCCATGTTTAATCATTTTGTCACCCTGCTTTGAGATGTTTAGTGATGTTCATGAACGTTAACTTTAACAAACGTTTAAAAGAGAGAAAGTTTTTCTAACTTCAAAGGAGCATTCATTCAAAAAGAACCTTTAAAAGAAAGGACGTATACTTGAAGTAGTACTGTGTTGCTGTTATTGGTATTTGGGTGCAATTTTGAATGGAATATTTGCCCTTTTGATGATCTGATTTTGGCTATTTATTTTAATACTTGCAGCAAAGCTGGTGTCTCTATCAACTGTTTTTTTTTTCTGTCGAAATTCTCCAATATCATTGCGATTGATAATGAGTGTGCTAGTGGGTTGCCTAAGCCCCGTTCACGCTACCGAAAACTTTCGGCACGGGACGGATAAAAATTGGTACTACCGAAAACTTTCGGCGCGGCACGGATAAAAATTGGTACTAGCGAATGCTTTCGGCACATCACTGACAAAAATTGGTACAACTGAAAACTTTCAGCACGGCAAGGATAAGAATTGGTACTACTGAAAACTTTCGGCACATCACTGATAAAAATTGGTACTACCGAAAACTTTTGGCACGGCAAGGATAAAAATATATACTACCGAAAACTTTCGCCACAGCACGGATAGAAAATTGGTACTACCGAAACTTTCGGCCCGGAGCGGATAAAAATTTGTACAACCGAAAACTTTTGGCACGGCACGGGTAAAAATTGGAACTACTGAAAACTTTCGGCACGGCACAGATTAGAATTGGTGCTACCGGAAAATTTCGGAAACTTTTTGCACGGCACGGATAAAAATTGGAACTACTGAAAACTTTCGGCACGGCACTGATAAGAATTGGTGCTACCGGAAAATTTCGGTACGGCACGGATAAAAATTGGTGTGTGTGCCAAAAATATTTGCACGGCCCGGATAAAATGGCAGTGAAACTATTGAAACATATATATTTTGTCCTTGTCGAACCAAAATTAATCTGTAGCAGAAACATTTATCTTTTGTACCTAGCGAAACAGCTCGAAAATTGTTCAGTTGCTTAAAAGAATATCTATAAATGAAATTTCTTCATTCAGCCCCCTCTACCCTTTCTCTCAGTTATCAACCCTGTTCCCAGGCGAAGAAAATCTCAACTGAATAACTAACGATTTCATTTTTTTTTCGTTTTTCCAAAGGAAGTCGATGCTTACAAGAATGAAGTAACGAAAATCGCAAGACCGATGCCTATAGAATATTTTTTGATTGAGGTTGGTACAAAATTCCATTTTCACCAGTCATATCAAATCACATACTGCTTCAGTATACAGTATATTCCCATTATAAAGTACTCGCTAAGAACGCACTGTCGGAAATATCGTACCTATCAAGTAGCGTATTCCGTTTCTTACTATTTTGTTATGGACGTGCAATTGTGTAAGTGGCGCGCATTCTGCTTCTTGTAGTGTAGACTGGCCTGGTCATCGCCAAAAGCAACGAATGAAGTCGTCTGATTCGCTTCCGCTCTTTCTTCTCGCTCAAGAGTTGAACTTGATTCAGCTTCGAGAACTGGCCTCCTGCAATCGGGCGCTTTCAGCTGTGACTTCCGTGTATCTAAAAAGTCGGTCGCCAGGTCGTGCGACTACACTCGTTGTACTGGAAAATGGTCTTTACGGCCTTTTTCAGGGCCTGGTCAACAAAAGAATTCGTTTATTTGGCCAGCATTCTCAATTCGTTAGGATTTCGAGCTAATTAATAAATTATGAACATCAATTTTTTGTAGATTCCAACAGCTTTTCCACTGGAGCCATCCTTCACGTTTCCAGAGAGTAGCGACCCATTTCCTATCGAGAATAGGTCAAAAATTGGAGAAATACAGGTATACGTGACTACATTCTTCCATGTCCTATGTTGCACGAAATGGTTGAAATTTTCATTTTTGAATGTTTTTAGGCCTTTGTGTGTATGCCTAAACGAAACTGATTAACTGAAGTCACTCCTGACTGAATTCAAACCAGTATATCTCATGAAAATTACATGGTTATAAGCGTAGGTTGGAATCCACTCGGATTTATGGATTTTCATGTTATCATATCATATCATATCATTTTTATTTGTAGAATACAAAAATCTATTAAACATACAAGAAATCTAAAAATCTAGAAAATGCGTTTTCTACGCGACCTAAAAAAAGCAACGCTTATCTAGTTGAGGCCGCAAATTAAAGTTTAAAATACATGAAACTAAAAAGAAATACAGGATACATCAATAACACTAAAATTTTAAGATACAAATAATCTTTCACATATCCATTTTCAAAACTATATATATATATTTTTTTTATTTTTTTTTATTTTCATTTTGTCATTTTTTTTTACTTTTTTGCTACTGTTGCATGTTGCAACTCATTATTTTTCGTTCTTTTCCTGACCCTAGTTGCAGCTACTCCGAAATGCCCTCCGAGAAAATCTTTGACGTTTACTGATAATGCTGTTTCAGTTGTCACTTTAGCTAGTTAAGATATGTCAGTTTCAACTTCATTCAGTGAAATTAGTGGCCCACGTCTGAACAGAACAAATGCATGCATTCAATGCTGTCCAAGATCTTGACCAAACCATCAAACATCGTTTAACAAACCTGTACCAGATTAGAAGGGTGTACTAGATTCTAAGGAGTGAATTGCCCCTCTGGTTTGTAGCTAGGGGTTTTTTGCTTAGAAGAAGCTTACGGGACTCACAAACAAAGTTTGATTGTTTGGGTGAATGAACGCATTCTATTGGCGGAATGAACACATTCTATTTATACGTATCCTTTTAAGCAACTGAAAAATTGTCGACCTGTTTCGCTAGGTACAAAAGATAAATGTTATTAATGAAAACCTCAGACATTTTTATTAAATATCTTTTTCACAGGACATGCATGCTCTAATAAAACATCTTGAGAAAATTCCACCGTCAAAGCTAATGGAAGGACTGCTTGATTTTCATCTTCTGTTGTTTCTTATATCTTGTGATGCATTTCCGCTAAAGGTAAGCGAATTTTCGTGCATAATTTTTGTGTAATATTTATACCTTTGTACTGTATTCTAATATATGGATTGATCAATATAGACCTATGGAATACAGTTACTATGGAATACAGTTACTCTTATGCCCTGGCCAAATGATCAAACATTGTTGGTCCAACATTTCAAATTTCCTTCACAACAAATTTTTGACCGTTTGGCCACGTCCAAAGAAATTGCTGCCCAAAATTTTAGAACAACTAAATCATTGCCAAAGTGCAAGCATAAACGTCTTGTTGCTAAAAATGTTACTAGGTGGCGAAATTTTAAAAGCTGTTGAAGTTTGACAATAACAAAAGAAATTTTGACAAGAAATGTTGGAAAGGCGGCCAAACGATCAAACATTGCTTGACAAGTTTCTTATGTGTCAGGTTTTTGGGACCAAGACCCTGGCCAAACAATCAAACATTGTTGATTCAACATTTCAAATTTGTTTCAAAACAAATGTCTGACCGTTTGGCCAAGTCTAAAACTTTGTCTAAAAACATTGCTTGATAATCAAAAGTAAGCAATATTAGTGGCGTGATGTTTTTGAAAAAGTTCAAACACATTTTTTGCTTGACGCTCGCAAAAATTGTTGGACGAGCAATGTTATTGGACGTGGCCAAACGGGCAAACATTTTGCTGGACAAGCAAATTTCAAATGTTTGACCAACAATGTTTGATCATTTGACCAGGGCCTTAGTCCGAGCGAATAAAAACCTAACATATAAGAAACTCAGGCTGATTTTTTGGACAAAACAATAGATAAAGCAATAGATGATTGTTTTAAAACAATAGCCTGATAAAAACAATAGACAATTGCTTTAAAACAATAACCTGGTAAAAACAATAGACAATTGTTTCAAAACAATAGCCGGAGAAAAAATCCCGGTTTCTTATATGCGTGGACTTGTTGTATCTCCTTAAGCCCTGGCCAAACGATCAAACATTGCTGGTCAAACATTTGAAATTTGCTTGTCAAGCAAAACGTTTGACCGTTTGGCCACGTCCCAAACATTGCCCGTCCAACATTTTTGCCTGTGTTAAACAAAATTTTTTTTAACTTTTTCAAAAACATCACGGCACAAAGTTTGTTACTTTTGCATGTCAAGCAATGTTTTTGGCCAAACGGTCAAACATTTGTTGTACAGCAAATTTAAACTGTTGGACCAACAATGCTTGATCGTTTGGCCAGGGCATTACTCTTCGGTGCCTAATTCCTGGGGTCGGAGTACAGGAGGGTAGGAACTGCAGCAAGGATCTAATTGGCAGGGGGTCTGAATTTGTTTGACTTATCAGGAAACTGCTGAAACGTAGCGCGAGGAGGGAGGGGCCCCTTAGTACTTATAAGACCTATTTACACTACATAAACTAACCCGGGTTCGCCTCTGGTTAAGTTAACCTGGGTTAGTTTTTCGTAGTGTAAATGTAACTTGCCTGAGTTCGCCCCGGGTTAAACTTGAGAGGTGGGTTAGTTTTGAAACTAATCCGGGTTAGTTTTCCAAAATGTCGTCTAAGCGCAAAACTAGGGCGAACTCTGATTTGTTTTTTTGACGAGCATACCCAATCTTTTTTGAAAAAACAACAGTGTGCACCTAAAAGATGATACATCTCGTCCGCCATATATCATTTTGATGATTGTATTACGCAAGCGTGTTAATCAAACCAGTTTTGTCCCAGATTAGCGTTTACACTACAATTCAAACTTACCCAGGTTAAACTAACCCGGGTTAGTTAACCCGGGGCGAACCCGAGTTAGTTTATGTAGTAGTGTATAGGCTAAGGCAAACCAAGAAGTCACAGAAACCCAGATTGCAGGTTGCCATTTTAAAACTTACGTTCTTCTTACCATTTCCAATGACTTGTTTGGAGATCGGACTGAAAAAGTTTTCGTGGCCAAAAAAATGGGGGGGGGGCTTTTTTATTTAGGCCGCTTGGGCATCCTGGGCAGGGTAAGGTACTCACTGGGGCAAAGGCCCTAACATTTAGTAACGTTAAAATTTCCCTGGTGGTTTATCTTGTGTTCGCTTTTTTCGCTTTAGTTGAACATGTTGTGGCATCTTTTGTCTTTGCTGTGACATTTATCGCAATTTAATTTTTTCCCCTTTTTCCATCTTAGGCATGTATGACACAACTTTGTAAAGCATTGAAAGACAAAGATGAATCAGCTTTTCATCACTGGACAAAGACAGAAGAATGGGCAACTGTACAGCAAATCATCGCTGCTCAAGGTTTGTACATGAAAAGCTTAATTCGACTTGAAACCAGGCATAAACAATAATATAAAGCATTCCATAAAATCGTTACAATCGAAACGATTAGCATTGTGTGTCAAATATCTGACATTAACTTATGAAGCAAATTTTTCAACGTTGGTGTTGTTTGGGAGTTGTTCAGTATTGTTGGGAGTTGCTCAGTTTTGTTCCGTAAAATTTGATGGTTAACAAAAATGTTGCGGAAGGATTAAAAATTTCTTATTGTTCAAGTAGACTTATTACGTGAGTCCCAGTTATCGCTCATCAAACCGAGACTAATACAAAACCGAGGTTGCTCAAACTGGGACTCATAATATTAGACTGATTACCTGAGTCGTAGTTTCGCTATTGAATTGAATTGATGGACGCTCAAACTACGACTCATAAACTTTCACTGAGAAAACTGGCCTGAAATTTCCTGCCTCGATTCCATTATTTTGTGCAGTGAAAATGTGGCGACCCCCCGACAAAAATCTCTCTCATCTCACTTTTTGACTCGGCCAAGTCAGAAAGAAAAATCTCGAAATAGCTTCGGTGAAATAAAGGCAAAGGTTACAAAAAGCCACTCTGACTTTTAGTTACCTATAGTTTTATCCTGTTTTTGCTGAAATAAGTACACCAGTCTTCAATTTAACAAAGTTACTGTTAGTTTGCAACAGCTTATATATTTATCAGTCAGTTCACCTGGTAACTGCAGCAACGAGCATCAGAACCCTCGGAGTCAAATAAATAACAACAAAGTTTAAAATTGTAATTTTCACATAAAATATGAATTCCAACGCATATACCTATGTAACAGTTTTAAGATAAATATTTTAGTGTAAATGAAGTAAAGAAGGGCAATGCTATCTTGTCTAAAAACAAGTCAGTTAAAAGTTAACTCACGAATACCGAACCTTTCAAATTTTATTCAGCTTTCTGCTTCTCGGTGCTTTACCTATAGGTACCTATTTCATGTTCTAGTACCGACATTAAAGGGATGGAGATATTAACAGATAAAAAACTTCCTTAAGTTTAATTTGCTTACCGTTTTCTGACGAGCAAAGTCCGCATTTTCTCAAAATTATAAAGTTGAGCAAACAGCTTCAACTTCAAAATGAAACTTGAATTTATATTGCTGAATAAAATTTCACCTTTCCCTAAATGTTTCAAAAAAAAATTATCTGCAATTGTTCTGTGATACTTCAAATGCTGCCGAACCAAGTTCTAAAATATTATCTGTTGCAGTTGTTTCGTTGTTTGCTGGTCCTTTCAATTTTTCTTTCCTTGCTGCGTTCCCATGAATGCAAATCCAAATTCAAGTCTTCGCGAAAAACTCTTCTTCACTTCTTGCTTGAACACACAGCCAAATTTCAGCAGAAAGCATCCCAAACTTTCTGTTTTCAAAAGCCATTCTGGAAGTCTCCCATTTTTATTCCAGATTTCGGAAAAAATTAACTTTGTTGGTTGTGCGAAGTTGTGATGAAGTTCTCCCTCCATTTCACCGACCTAAGACCTGATGTTATCCTGGGTGGTCACATTTTCAGAAAAATAAACGAAAAGTATCACGTGAAAGATCGATGTGGCTGAATAAGCCAATCAGAATGCGTTATTTGAAATGCTGCTCTCTGATTGGTAACCCAAAAAGTTGGGGTGGCAGGCCAGTTTTTTCGCTTAAAGTTTATGAGTTAGACTCACTCCATAAGTCCCACTACTTCGCTCGATGTTGTTGTTGTTGTTTTTCAAAATCGCTCAGTGTGGGACTTATGTCCTTACAGCTCTGAAACTGGCAAGCCGCGCCAAAAAATTGGCGTCCCAATCAGATTGCAGCATTTGCCTCAAAAACAATAGGTATTGTTTTTTGAACCAATCAAATGCCTTTAAATCCTGAAACTCCAGAGTGAGGCCGTAGTCTTGATTGCTCGGACCGGTCTGGAAAATGTTAAGTTGCTGTGGCCGAAATCAAGACACAACCGACCCGATTTCAGTGACTTTTTAGCCAAGCTGGTAACAGTAAAATATTTTGGGAGTCAGAAAAGCTTTTATTCTGGCTTCAAGGTAAAAGAAATCGAGTTTTTGCTCAAAGTAACATTGTTTTTCGACCCACTTTAGTTTCACCGAATTTAGGCCCATCAGAGTCCCGAGCCAAAGTGTCGGCAGACTTAAAGACAAGTTGTGAGTCTTGTAAAACAGATAGAAACAAGCCGAAAACATCATTAGATTCGCTATGAAATTTTACAACAGAATTTGAAATAAAAATTGGAATTAATTCTCGAATAAAGGCAAGAGAGCCTTAAGAGTCCCTGGTCGGTAGCATTCCGACTTTTCCACATACCGGTAAAATGAAAACGAGGCAACTGTTTTTTGCCAGTTCCAGAGCTGTAAGGACATGAGTCTCTGTTGGAGTGACAAATCAAAATACAGGGGCGGATTCAGAGGGGTGCAAAGGGTGCAGATGCACCAGTCAGATTTGGCTGGCAAAAATATGTATTTTATTATAAATCTATTTCTACGGTTTATTTTTACTTTGCCTGTTAACTTTTACGGTATATTTAGATTTGGGCCCTGGGAATCAGTGTTCTTCAGTAAAAGCTGAGACAAGAATAAAATTTCATTGTGACGCTCGTCCTCCCCCGTTGATTGTCGTCATTATTAAATTGCGGAACAGAATTGTGAGTTCTCTTCCAATGAAATAGTTGGGTTGCAATTGATCCTGAATTGCACCAGTGGTCTCTAATTTACGGTTGTCAATTGCCCAGAAAGCCAATCAGAAGCCTCAAAAGTGCTCCACTGACGTCAGATTTGCACCACTCAAGAAGGATAAACCAATCAGAAGTCGTATCTTATGGTGCAGACTGGACTTTCAGGGGGTAATTCAGGGTGTAAGAACAGAGTCAGAATGAAGAAATAATAGAGAATCTGCTGATCAGTCAACTCAACTGAATTGTTGTACGATTTCAAAATGGCGAACATGAAGCCGCTGCTTTCGCAGAATTCTATACAGTCGGATTTATAATTTGTTGTTTGTTTTTATAAACTTGAAATTTTACCAAGGAGACGCGTCGTACGACGTCCAAATATTCACACCTTTTGATGTTTCACTGCCTTTATAGTTTTAAGATAACGTGTAGTAACATAAGATTTGAAACATAAGCTATGTTTTCAATTGCCGGAAATTATCGTGTTTTTTTCTTTTATAATAACCTAAATTTTGGTGTCATTTCCATAATCGCTGTGTTTGAAAGCATTATTCCTATTATTTGCCGTGAGCGAAAAATTTTAGACCCAAAATTCATGCACCACCCAAATTTTTGGCTGGATCCGCCCCTGAAATAAGGGGAGCGTAAACTAGAGACTCGTGTAGTGAGTCTATTTATGAGTCCCAGTTTGAGCGATCTCCTTTTAGTGCTAGCCTCGGTCTCATGAGCGATAACTGGGACTCAGGTAATCAGTCTATCATAATATTACGACATTTTTTCTGGCCTAGCCCGCGCCAAAAGGTTGGTGCGCATCGAAACGAGGCTGGTTCATTGCATCCTCACAGCCAAACATACGAGCCCTATTCGGCAGCCGTTTTAGTACTAAACCACGCAAAAAGTTTTGAACGAATGTCGAAAAAGCTGGGTTGGTAAGAGCTTTCTGCAAAACAATTAGTAAGTTAAGTTTTAAGACGAAAAAACATTGTTTTTCACAGCGTCTTAGACCCGGTAGATTTAGGCCATTACAACCACTTACCGTTGACATCACTGTAACAATGGTAATATGAGAACGAGGCAGAAAACGTAAGTTCAGAAAGATAACCGTTCGATTATGAGTCGTAGTTTGAGCGTCCTAACATGTATTTCAATAGCGATAACTACGACTCAGGTAATCAGTCTATTGTTCAAGGTGTCATATACTTTGTTCAGCAGATTTTCAGTGCGTTCTGCCACCCCCCTGAACAATTTAACAATAAGCATGGTGGTCAAACAAGGCATTTGACAAAAGCTCCTTAAATGTTCAGTGAAGAGTTCACCGTACTGTTCAATGCGTTTGGCCACGCGACAATGAACAACATTGGACAATGTTGGGACTTGCCCAGTAAACATGTTCAGTACGTTTCGTCGGGGCTTAAATGCGTCTTTGCAAGTACCCCATAGAATCTGCCTGCATTCACTATGCGCTCTACACGCTTGTTTTATAAGGAACCTACCTCAAGGCCTAGTTCTTAAATTTCCTTATTTTGACCTCTTTTGAGACGATTATACTTCCAAAAGTTCTTTAATAGTTCCTTAATTTTAACTGCACATACAGTTTAATGACTACCGTAGAGAGACATCTGCATGTAAGCAAAGCTCGAGACTACTCAAGGAAGCATTTGATACATGCGTAAAATACAATTTATGTGATTCTCGACTGCAAATGAATGGAACGGGCTTTCTAATTCTGGTTTGTTTGCAGTGATAAAAATATTCAACAATGAAAAGTTCCTTAGTGATTTTCTCTTTAGTAGTATAAGTTCTTTAAATTTTTGGACCTTCTACATGTAAGTTCCTTATAAAGTGGTTCCTTATAACAAATAAAAGCGTGTACCATTCAATTTTGATATGTTTATGTTGAATATCATTTCAGGATCTTTTTCATCTCCAAACGTTGTGGATCTCACATCAAGAGGAAGTTCAAGCTCAGTGGAAATGATGGACACTGATCAGAATGAACCTTCTTCATGGACATGTAAACATTGTACATTCATCAATAGACACGGCAATGAATCTTGTGAAATCTGTGGACTTCCCAAATAGATTTAGAATTCAACAGACATCATTATTAGAGTTAATACGCTTCAATTCTGCCTGGTCAGTAAGCAGTTTATTTATGTTACCAGTAAATTCAACTTGATCCTTGTCGTGTATGCCTGCAACCCGTGGGGTACTCAATATAATTTGTGTACGGTATATGTGTGGCCCATATGGCTTTTATTCTCTAAACATGGGTATGATTCAGCCAAACACCCACATTACTGGGGGGGGAATTAGAGAAAACTAAAACATTTTACTTTATTTTGAGTCCGAATTAGGGCTGTGTTTTGTTGCCCTAATTCTCTAAACATGGGTATGATTCAGCCAAATTCCCATATTGCTGGGTGGGAATTAGAGAAAACTAAAACATTTTACTTTATTTTGAGTCCGAATCGGGGCTGTGTTTTGTTGCCCTAATTCTCTAAACATGGGTATGATTCAGCCAAATTCCCATATTGCTGGGTGGGAATTAGAGAAAACTAAAACATTTTACTTTATTTTGAGTCCGAATTTAGGGCTGCGTTTTGTTGCCCTAATTCTCTAAACATGGGTATGATTCAGCCAAATTCCCATATTGCTGGGTGGGAATTAGAGAAAACTAAAACATTTTACTTTATTTTGAGTCCGAATCGGGGCTGTGTTTTGTTGCCCTAATTCTCTAAACATGGGTATGATTCAGCCAAACACCCACATTACTGGGTGGGAATTAGAGAAAACTAAAACATTTTACTTTATTTTGAGTCCGAATCGGGGCTGTGTTTTGTTGCCCTAATTCTCTAAACATGGGTATGATTCAGCCAAACACCCACATTACTGGGTGGGAATTAGAGAAAACTAAAACATTTTACTTTATTTTGAGTCCGAATCGGGACTGTGTTTTGTTGCCCTAATTCTCTAAACATGGGTATGATTCAGCCAAATCCCCATATTACTGGGCTGGAATTAGAGAAAACTAAAGCCTTTTACTTTATTTTGAGTCTGAATTAGGGCTGTGTTTTGGTGCTAATTCATTAAACATGGGTATGATTTTAATTGAATGTGTTAATATCGCGTCGAAGATGTTCGTAATGCAATTTCAAGCAAACTTTGGCATAGAAAAATAATTACTCTCATATGCCGCTTGTTATTACCAATGGGGTATGTGTGTATAGTTGGTGGGTCTGTAAAATAGGCTCATCTAGTGTGGGACACCTCCGTCCATCCCATCCATCCATAGGTTGTGTTACCCCCCCCCCCCTCCTGGGCCCTGCGAATGAGAGTCTGATATTTGTCAAGATGCGAGGCTGGATAATTCCTATAGGAGGAGTGCTAAAGATTTGCTGATCCGGGTTCATTTTTTTTTACCGATTAATGACCCGGGTTATGGGGTTAGGTTTCCTTAACATTTGCCCAGGATATGGGCCAGAGGTCTGTATTTTCAGGATATTTTGGATTTTAACCGTTTCATTTAAGGCCCAAGTTTGTAGTTTCGAAAGGGAAGAAAGTTTATGCATTCTTCCATTAATTCAGATAGAGGGTGCGAGAGCGCTAAGAGATGGCCAACGCATTCGTCAGATACTCCTCAGAGTGTGCTATTTGTCCACATCTATACCGAAAGGCCGGTTTTGTGTAGACAGAAAGAGTTCGTTCTTCCACTTGGACTCTTCAATTAATTTAATTTGTCATCCCGCTGTATCCCGCTAGCTGATTGGTGTTCAGAGCACAATACTAATCTACAATCACGGACAAAATTGTCGAGACAATACTGAAAATGTACCTCCACAAAGCGTATTGGCTCATTCCCCCCCCCCCTTCCCCCCAGTTAAATGTTGATAATTTCGTTTCATTCGCCACAGAATTGAGCGACCCATCATGCGGGCAGAATATATATAAAGAAATCTGTCACAAAGAATCAACATTGAATGGGGGAGGGGGGCAGAGACATTGACCCCCCATTCAACATGACTGAGTATTTGTCTCAACATATTTTGTCCATGATTGTAGCTTCACTTTTCTGACTGGTGCGTTTTGATCGGCATCCGGATATAAATTGGTTAGGTTGGTTTCTGATGTTTACATTATTCTACTCTGAGGTATGCAAGACGAAAAAAGCTTTTAATTATGTTCGAAGATATTTCCACGTTTTCTCGCAATTTTAAATTTTGTACCACTCAAAGGCTACCTGCAAACTTAGTTTAATAGCCTGGAGGTTTCTTTCTTGTCCCATCCGTTATCATCTATAATAGCCCCGGGTAATGTATGTGCAGTACACTGGAGGATATACAGTACAGTGGAGGCATATCATCAGTACAGTAGAGGATTTTCAGTACAGTGGAGAGATCATCAATACAGTGTTGGGATATCATCAGTACAGTGGAGGACCTGTCGATATCCCTCCACCGTACTGATGATATCCCTCCACTGTACTGATGATATCCCTCCACTGTACTGATGATATCCCTCCCCTCCACTGTACTGCATACCTTCTACTGTACTGCACATACATTACCAGGGTGATAACTGAATGTCTAACTTGTCGAGCTTTCAGCAGTTATTCTACAGTTCTCAGTGCAGAAGAATGATGGCCTATCTTCATGTTAAAACCACGTGCATGGAACGTATTGGGTTCTGTCGATATATCGAGGTATTTCTCAGTAATCTACATATTCCAGTAATCCACATGCAATGAAGAAGGCTTGAAGCCTTGTAAAACTAGGAGTCATGTTGCGTGCTATACTGTTGTGCGTGACATGTCCTCTTGAAAACTTTGAAGCGCGCGGTAAAATTTATAGCGAATTTCTCTGGGAGACAACAGGAACATCCGCAACACGAGAATGACTCGGGGGGTATGTTGCTCCCTTGTGTCACGCGTGTTTAGTCACTTTGGGAGACACGCACACGACATTTGCTCCTAGTTTAACCATATCATAAAGCCGTGGCTAAACTAGGAGACTTGTCGCGCGCGACGTTGTATTCGGCGTGTCTCCCAGTGTGGCTAAACATACGAACGACAAGCGAACATGTCCCCCGAGTCGCGGAAACAAGAAATCGGTCTGTTGTCTCCCCAAAACATCGGCTTGTCTCTGGGTACATGTTTTTCGCGCGCTTCAAAATTCCCAATATGGCTTAATTTGGAGATCACCGAGCATGACAAGTTTCCTAGTTTAGCCAAGCCTATATAGTTTGGTCTGAAACATCTTTTACATTTTTACGTAAATCTGGAAACCAACTCTCCGTCTGCGCACGGTAACTGAACAATTTTATTTACACTTTATAAAACTGAAGAAGCTAGAACAGATTGAGAAAACTGCAACGAGGTGAGAATTAGCCCTTAACAGAAATTTCTTTAAAAAGTATTGTAGCACAAGATTTAATGATAGTGAGACTCTACACGTCAACTTATTCGGATGATTTGCTTTCGTTACCCTGGGCTCCAACAGCCTCAAACAAACAGGGTTAGGTGTAATACCTATTTTTCCTCCTCTTTGTCCTCTCTTTCCTTTCGTCGCACCCAACCCTGCTTGAGGCTCTGTAACCCAGGGCATGCTTTCGCCAGACAGGCCCAGCCTCACAATTCGGACAAATGAACTGAACATTTCAGTGGACATTGAAGTTCAGTGAAAATCCAGTTCATTTGACCACCTTGTTCAGTCACTGAACATTGTTCAGTGAATGTTTGATCGGAGTCAAAAATGTTTGGTGAACAAAATTTGTTCAGTGGTATGTTCAGTTCATTTGGCCACTCAACTAAACAAACACTGAACATTTATCCGATAAACGGCAACTTTCTCAGTGTTTTCAATTAAAAATCTCGAATTTCGCGCCAAAATAATTGCATGAAAAAGAGGCTTAAAAGGTTCAGTAAATGTTCAGTGAAATGTTCAGTAGTCATTTGTCGTCATATAAGCCATTCGCTGTAAAAGATTAATGGGTTGTGTTTTAGGAATAAAAAATACATCGCATGGAGTTTTAATAACAATTTTGTTTTCTGCTTTTCTCATTCGAATTTACAATCAGTTTTTGGTTATATCATATATATTTAATGTCTTTAATAACTTCTTTTCTCTGCATGTCATTAATGTTAAGTAAGAGCTCATGAAATAACAGTTTATTTTGAGGATTTTCCTACACCTAGCAATAGCAACGCAACTACGATAGGACATCAGAAATTTGTCAGAGCTGTTTTATTCATCTAGATAGTTATCATCTCGATGTATCAAGCTGTACTTGCTCTCACCTTTACACTGCTTAGCTTAAAAGTATGTCTTGCTTTGCAGAATACATCAAATGAGGGCTATGATCCAAGTACAGGAATTCTGGGCATGGTAAAAGTTAAAAATTACAATAAATATGAAAGACCCTTTGATGGTGGTAAGTACTATGCGTATTGTAGAAATATTGCTATAAGGAATTAGTAAATTTGAAACAAGAATTCCGATGTTTCGGATGATAGTACTTTAGGACAATATCTACTTCTGAAACCCTAGCGACTGGTGTTAATAGAAATTTCACTTTCACTATCAGAGCAGGTTCGAGCCCAAGCTTCAGTAGCGTCAAAGCAAGGGTCGAGGTGTAGTTATTTCATGTATTGCCGAGATCCTCACCGTCAGGTCAGGTTCGAGCCCAAGCTGATGTAGCTTCACAGCAAGGGTCGAGGTCTAGTTATTTCATGTACTTCTGAGATTCTAGCGACTGGCATTAATACACAATTTAACCTTCGACGTCAGGTCAGGTTCGAGCCCAGGCTGAAGTAGCTTCAAGTAGTTAACATTAGGTCTTTTCCATCCCCCTCCAGAAATTGCTTTCCTGTAGAGCTAGAGCAATGAAACCTGGCACAGGCATGGGCCAATGTATTAGGAGTAATGTTGGTAAAATGGGCGTATCCCACTTCTATTATGACGTCATTATGACATCATGACAAAACATGCTATCGATGTTGGTCAAAAATCGACCTTCGTAAATATAACAATAATCAAGAAATTTCTTTACATTTTGTTGCCAGTAACTATTTTCTATTAGCTTGCAAAGAATCAGTCAATTCTGATAAGATAAGGTAGTGGTAAAATAGGCATTTGTATGTGGTTTTGGCATGACCGCTTTCTATATAAGGCAATGTCACGTGACCCATTGTTATGATTATGGTGACTTTTTGTATCACATTGTAGCTTATACAAATAGGCTTTAAAGTCAGCCTGGTTTGAAAGCTCACATCCATCACACAGCAAAATAGTTACAAGAAATGCTTGAGGGGGTGTGATTCCGTTTTCGGTCAGAGATATGAAATATCGTTGTGAATTCTCTTCAGTTTAATCATTGTGGTATATCTCTTCAGGTTTACCAGACAATATAACAATATGCCCATATTTCACTACATTGGATATCAACGATTACGATATGGTAAGTCAAACTCAAACAATGTAAATGATTAATCAAAAGCATTGATACGAGACAACCGTTTCTTCTATTCATCATCACTTTGTTTTCTATCGCCATAGTATTAAACTATCTTATCAGTGTTGCGGTGCAGGTACCTGCCGCGGCATTGTCTACTTGATTCAGTTTATAGCTACAATATACAGCTAATAACGGACAGGAAACGTTTTCTTAAAAAGATATTCTGTAGACGAGCTTCTAAGACTGTTTTTGCCCCCTAAGGCCTCACTTGCGACTGTTTGCTTGGAATGGCGACAGTGTATCCAGGGATATATTTTCAAACAGAATGTTCTTTGGCCTTAGGAAATACGATCGCAGAATATTGCTTTGGTTGAACTTTCTGCGACATGATTTTGCTTGTCGCTAGGATTATCGGAGCGTGTAGTCATTTTGTTGCATTTTTGCGCCTCTTCCTGGAAATTTTCTAGAACCCACTTCTTATAACGCAAGTTGATTGTCGCAGAACTTCAGTCGCAGCATTTTTGTTGCAGTGTGTAGCCAACTAAGGATTTTTCATGACAGGACACTTTCAGGTGTGTCGCGTCGCCATTTCAAAAAAAGTCGCCATGTAGCCGCGGCGTAAAAGACCTCCATACTTCGGACAATCCTCTACGATGCGATGGGGGTAACTCCTATAGAAGAGCAGATGCTTATGTGCCTGCCCGGGTTATGGGTAAATTATTACTATTATTACTACAAGGTTTAAAGATATATTCTCTTAAGGATTAACACTAAGATGTCTACCCTTTGAAACAGATCCCATTTTGATCATATCAACTTGGATCATTTTGATCATATCAAAGAGTTACTATCAGCTTTTCTACACTTTTTTTAATAAGCAACCGCTCAATAAGCAACTAGGGCTGAACTGACCTTAACATTAAGCAACTTGAGGGCTCAATTGAACTCTGTAAGCAACTAAGAAGTAAAACAACCAAGCTTATACGCTTTCTTGTTGTCAGGAAATTGTTTTTTTTGCATGTTGAATTTCTTTAGCTAACGTTTTTCCACCTACTGTCTCCCAAAAATCGTATTATAGGCCTAACAGTTGATGATTTTTACCCGCAAAGTCAGGGTTGGTTGTTAGGTAAAAAAAGGTTAAGCAATTTTAAAGCAACTTTGAAGGCTGGACAAAAGTCAAGTTGCTTATTAAAAAAGAGTGTAATTTCCGTATAACAAACAAGTTGAGGCTCATCAGGAATTTGAGACAAAAAATCATCCAAGCCTTTCTTGAACACATCCAGCGATACCCCACTCAAGTCCCTAAGATGTTTAGGTTGTAGGTTGAAGAGCTTGGGATCCTGGATGGAGAAACTTCCTCCTGTTAGTGAACATATCTTATCTTGTCCAACAATTCTTCTCATCTGACACTTCCTTCCATGTCGAATATGGTTGAAAAATTGACTTCCTCGTTAACATTAGGCACAAGCCCTTCAAGAATTTTCCTGACATATAATCCTGTAGCGACATAAATTTGTGACATAGATTTGCGACATAAATTGCGATATTTTGCTCGCTCCTGTTCAGTGAATTTTAGGGTCAGTTCTTCAGTCTGTGAAATGTTGGCCCTAGTTATGGGTCTGTTTAATGACTATTTGGCAATTTTATAGGTAATTGTTAGGTGTTAACGGGGGTTATCAGGTCACAACACTCCCTCCATTGACAGGTTTGAAAGGAATCTAGTTTTTTAAATCAGCATGTTCTTCGGTACAGTAACCGCACATCGTCTTAGCAACAACCCCGAAATATTCTACCCAAAATCTGCGACGGGTAAGCCGTTGGGTTTTCACTGACCCTGAAATTTATCATCGTACTCTTTTAAAACACGATTATCACGATGATAATGATTATGTCGATTCTTTGTCAGGAAATCACTGTGTCCTTTGATCTGTCCATGGAATGGAATGATACACGTCTCAGAAACAACGGAAAAGTAAGATCAGCTTCTCCTGCTTCAGAATCAAAAATCTGGATTCCCGATATTTATGTTGTAGAAGACAGAAGTGATTTGATGTTTCTCCAATCAAAAACTGATTCAATCGCCAAGGTCGAACCATCTGGATTGGTTAAATGCAAAATTAAGTATGTTCGTTGATTTATTTGATTTATTTGATTGATTTGATTGATTTGATTGATTTGATTGATTTGATTGATTTGATTGATTTGATTGATTTGATTGATTTGATTGATTTGATTGATTTGATTGATTTGATTGATTTGATTGATTTGATTGATTTGATTGATTTGATTGATATTTTTACAGAGGCACAGTAAATGCTGCTTGTACAATGAATTTGCAAGAATTCCCTCATGATCGCCATGTTTGCAATATCACGTTTTCAAGCTGTAAGTTGGTGTAGAATTATGATATTATGTATCAAAAGGTAAAAGTGCTTAGAGCTATTAAACCGGTGTCCGCAGTGAACATTACCGATGGATAACACAGCTTAGACTATGTTATTCAATAGGGATAAAGGTTCCATTCGGATAAATCTGCAACAGCAGTTGAGGATGTCATAAACCATGAGGCAAATCTCGCTGGAAAATGGTTCACCGATAATAGTTTGATAATGAATCTGAAGAAAGGTAAAACTGAATTCGTCATGTATGGAACAAGTCAAAAATTGTCCAGACAGCCATCATGTCATGTTGAAATAGGGGGTACTGAAATCAACCAAAGTAGCAGCTATGAATATCTTGGTGTCACACTTGACCATCATCTGACATTGCAACAACAAATTAATAAATTTACAAGAAAGCCTCAAGTCGCTTAAAACTGCTGCAGCGAGTTCGACCTAATATTAGTCCACATGTAGCAGAGAGGATATACAACGTAATGATAAGGCCAGTCCTTTTGTATTGCTATCCAGTGTACATAAGCTTGGGAGATACCGCCAAATCAAAATTGCAATCGATACAAGACAGAGCCCAAAGAATTGTAATAGGAGATAGCAACATAACCCTGAAATGGGATAGCCTCGAACAAACGCGAAAGAAACGTATCTTCATCGATGTTTTTAGATCAGTTAATGGAATTTGCACGGAATCGCTGAAAAACATCTTCACAAAATTTGATCGTGGCAAAAACACACGCGGAAATGGATCTCGTCTTGTACTTCCTAAAGTGAGATGCGAATCGGGGAGTAAAGCTTTTGCTTTTCAAGTGACGTCAGAAATGAAAAATACTTTGTTCATTCTAAAATGAAAATAGACACACTTGAAAACCTGATTACTATTAAGTATTTTACACTTCTTACTCTACTTCTTGTAAGTTTAATCCTTTTATTTTAAAACTATTTATTTTTGACAGGACCCTTGCTGATAGCAGTAACATTTTTACTGAAAAGGTCATCCTGTATAAATATGTCATGCTATTATTATTATTATTATTATTATTATTTAGGGACGCAAGCAGACGCTTAATTGACGTTTTTAGAAATCAGTAGAATGCTGGAAGGGAAAGACAAATAACTGTTTACTTTAGAACGAACAAAAAATTTACACTTGAGAGCTGATGAGTTGTATCGAAAGCTGAACTAAATCACGTAATGAAATGCTTCATATAAAGCAAAACTAGTTGCAACAAAATCGATCATTTGCGTCTATTATTTTGCATTAACCAGCAAAGACAAGAAGATCTCCGAGTTGAACAGGACATTAACATTGCAATGAATTCCATACATACATTGGTAGGGAGCTCGAAAAACAAAATGGGGCTATAGGGGACTCTACTGACAAACTCATTAAAGAACAATGCCTAAATGTAAAAAACTGTTTTTTTTCTCAAATACTAGGGGGCTCAGCCCTGCAGTGACCACCAGCTGTATACCCTGACTGCTTGTAACATGTTCAAAGAGGTTCCCTCTGGTGATTGCACGTTGCAATCTTAAAGACTGAAGGATCCTGAAGGCTTCTTATGATTAATGGCGAATATTGGAATAACGAAATCTGATTTTGTCATTATTCTATTATTTTTTTCGACTTTTAGTTGGTCATTCTGCGCATGATATTTTGCTTGCACTTAAAGTCAGGAATTGCCTGATAGCAAAGCACAAACAATTAGTTCGAGCTGCTGGTTTTGCTTTGATTGGTGAAATCGGAACTTCTCTGCAGATCATAAATCATGAAAACGGTAAGTCAGTACTTTAAAAACCCGCATGTAAGTACACGCTTTTTTATAAAGAACCACTTTATAAGGAACCTACATGTAGAAGGCCCGAAAATTTAAAGAACTTATACTTCTAAAGAGAAAATCATTAAGGAACTTTTGAATACTTTTATCATTGCAAATAATCAAGAATTAGAAAGCCGGTTCCATTCATTAGCAGTTGAAAATCACATAAATTGTACGTTAAGCATGTATCCAATGTTTCTTTGAGTAGTCTCGAGCTTTGCTCGCATGCAAATGTCTCTCTTTTATTGTTAAGACCACTGTATGTGCAGTTAAAATTAAGGAACTATTAATGAACTTTTGGAACTGCAATTGCCTCAAAAGAGGCCCAAAAATAAGGAACTTTAAGAACTAGGCCTTGAGGTAGGTTCCTTATAAAAAAAGCGTGTAACCTACCTTTATCAGAGACAGAAATGGAGGGGTTTGCGAGCTCCAGACCCCCATTTTACCCAGTTTTATCCGATGTGATGCGATTTTCATTTTAAAGCAGCACAAGTAACACACTTTCAGCGATTGTCGAAAATCCATGCCTCTCGGTCCCACTAATCGGAAGGTTGAATTTCTGTCACTGGTATGCTGCAATCTTACACAAAACTGTTGAGACAACCTCACCCATTTGCAGTACAGTGGAGCGTGTGCAGTAGAGTGGAGGATATTCAATCCAACCATTAGTACAGTGATGGATATTCAGTACAGTGGAGGGATACCTTGAGTACCATGGAAGGATATCATCAGTACGGTAAAGGATGTCCAGTACTGACTGTACTGTACTGTACTGAATATCCCCCACTGTGCTGCACACCCTCTATTGTACTGCAAAGATATTACCCGGGGTGAATCTCTAACTCCGCTGTTTTGAACGTCAAAATCAACCATCAATGTTTATTTTGCTAAAGGCATTCCAAGAGCGATCAAGTTTTTTTGCTAAACAAATTAAAACCATATTGACTAGGGGTAAGGGGGGGGTTTACAGTTAATAATCTGCAAAAAGACGGAACAATACATTTTCTGAAACTACGTCTCAACATTGACTATGGTCGCAACAAGTTTTGCCTAAGGCCCCGTTTACACTATGCCGGCACGAAATGAGTACGGAATAATTTCATGTCGAATGGGGAATTGGGAGTCTCCGTTCCCTAACGACTGTTTACACTATGCCAGTATGAAATGAATACAATGAGCAAGGTCATCGGTATTTGTCTAAAACCTATTGTTTCATGTCAAACAGAACCAAGAGCAATTGTTTTTTCTCTCATTCCTTCAGCAAGCGGCATCAAACTGTGCCGTATTAAGGCATTTAGGCTATAAACAAGCAAGCAGGAACACCGCGACGCAAAAACAATAGAAAAGCTTCAGTTTCTAATTAAAATTCTTTTTTAAGACTAATATTTCGCCCTGCCAAGCAAGGCTTCTTCAGACATTAGACTATGCCGTTTTCAGATGAAGCCGGTTAGTGTATCGTATTCATTTCGTACCGTACTCATATCAAAGCTGTGCCGGCATAGCGTAGACGCAAAGCCAAAACGGTATAGTTTCGTACCGTATTCGTCTCATACCGGTATAGTGTAAACGGGGTCTAAGATTGTAGATTCTCATCTAAAACTTTATTTATTTCTTTCCAGGGAATTTCAGCGTTGTTCAAATAAGCTTCTTTTTCGAAAGAAAACGTGCAATCTATTTCCTACAAATATACGTTCCAACCACACTTTCTGTTGTTCTTTCTTGGTTGTCATTTTGGATTCATCACGAAGCTGTTGCTGCTCGCATTGCTCTTGGCATAACAACAGTTTTGACTGTTTCGACACTGGTAACAACGACCCAAGAAAGCCTACCTCCCGTGCCTTACTCAAAAGAAATCGATTGGTTTCTGTGTGTTTGCTTTGCCTATGTTGTTGCTGCACTTGTCGAGTTTGTTACTGTCCATTATAGTGTAACTTCAGGATGGTGCAGCTGCAGCACAAGCCAAAACAAGGTAATTTTTCAGCTACTTGATGTCTTCTTAAGAATGAAATCCCTTTTTATACTTCATTATCTAACCAGTACGTTACTTTTGGAAGTTGCGGTACCTTGTTAATCAGTTAATTAGTTAGTAAATAAGTTAGTTATTTAGTTAGTTAGTTAGTAAGGTAATTAGTTATTAGCTAGTTAGATTATTAGCTAATTAGTTAGATAGTTAGTTATTTAACTAGTTAGTTAGTTAATTAGTTAGTTAGTTAGTTAGTTAGTTAGTTAGAGTTAGTTTAGTTAGTGATCTAGTTAGCTAGCTAATTTGTTAGTCGGTTAGTTAGTTAGTTAGTTAGTTAGTTAGTTAGTTAGTTAGTTAGTTAGTTAGTTAGTTAGTTAGTTAGTTAGTTAGTTAGTTAGTTAGTTAGTTAGTTAGTTAAATAGTTAGTTAGTGAGTTAGTTAGTTAGTTAGTTAGTTAGCCAGTAACTAGTTCTTTAGTTAGTAAGTTAGTTAGTTACTTATTGAGTTAGTTAGTTTTTCTGTTGGTTGGTTAGTTAGTTAGTTAATTATAGTTAGTTAGTGAGTTAGTTAGCCAGTATTTAGTTTGTTGTAAGTTAGTTAGTTACTTATTAAGTTAGTTAGTTTGTTTGTTGGTTGATTAGTTTGTTAGTTAATTAGCTAGTTAGTTATTTAGTTAGTTAGCTAGTTGAATATTAGTTAGTTAGTTAGTTAGTGAGTTATTTAGTGAGTTAGTTAGTGAGTTTGTTAGCTAGTTAATTTGTTAGTTGGTTAGTAAGTTCGTTGGTTAGTTAGTTAGTTAGTTAGTTAGTTAGTTAGTTAGGGTTGGTTAGCTAGTTAATTTGTTAGTTGGTTAGTTAGTTAGTTAGTTAGTCAGTTACCTAGTTAGTTAGCTGTATCTATTTAGTTAGCTGGTTAGTTAGCTAGAGCGGACAACCTTTCTTAGTCAAACATTCCGGATTGCAAGATTAAAAATGTTCGAATTGGCATTTCAAAAGTTCGAGACCTGTCCTGGCCGTGCCAATATTTTCATTTATTGGTTTTCATTATTTTCAGGTAGAAGACTCCAATGCTGTGGAAACATATGTAGACGAACAAGAAGAAGCAACAGCAGTAGAGAGCTTTCCCAATCAAACATGTGACGATAAGTCTGAACAACAGGGCACATCCGAAATTGTCGACATTAAAAGTCAGAGTCCGTCAAATCGAAAACCAAAGAAAAAGAAACGCAATCAGAAGACACCAAGAAGATACCAGATGTACTCAAGAATTGACGTTTGGTCTCGATTCTTTTTCCCAGCAACATTCTTGGTCTTCTATATCCTATACTGGGCTGGCAGTTTGCTTTAAATGAAATATTACATACCAATGGACAATTGAAACTGATTATGATCATGCTCGAACAGTATTGATTATCCTATAAAGGCCCCTGCCTGAGAATTGTTGGATGAACATACACGATATTACATCGTTTTTGACGGGAAATTTACCCCTTAGGGGTTCTTGATCAAATTTTGTATGGGGCGTGCCGCCCAAGCACCAAAAACATAGCCGACCTTATACCAATTTTCCATTCTTCAAACATAAAAATCGCGAAAATCGATACCTTTCCGGGCGGCACGTCCACAGTACCCAAATTATACATAGTCCTCCCCTGGGGCATTTAATCGTTTGGCTGCCCTGCTTGATGGGTGTATGTTGATGTTCGATAGAGTTTGAAGCCAGTCAAACTTTCCATTATACATCAGCATACATTTCCTTTTTTTTCATACAAAAATGTTTGATCGCAAAACAATGTATGATCTTGTATGTTCATCCAACATGTCTCGTTTGACCAGGCCTTAACGGCTTGGAAACTTTTGCGTAATGTTTAGGGACTCCTGATTTAGGCACTGTATATATTTTGGACACTGTGGACATGCAGTCCGTAATGGTGTCAATTTTGACGATTTTCTTACAAAGAACTGCACCATTCTTGTAAAATAGGTAATTTAGGTAAGATAGGGTATAATAATAGCCAATAGGTAGCTAATAGGCACCGTTCAGAACGGTATCAAATTCCTGAGTTTAGGTATAGAAAAGGGAACTGGTTTTTGAAATTTTGAAGCAAGGATATGATATGGTAGACTATCATTTTCCGATATTAAAGGTATTTGGATATATTGATATATATTCGGGTACACTTTTGGGTATGCTTTTGCTTAAAACTGATGTAAATTCGGGTTACGTTCGAACGTTACGTTCTTCCCCAATTCCTTGTTCCCCTTCCTCTTCCCCACTAGCGCACATATTTGTTCTTTTTTGTGCCTATACTTGTGTGTCGCTATCGCTAGTGAGGACCAAGCTTTGCTGACGCTTGTGTTGCCTGTTCATATGCCAAGCTCGGTCGGGGGGGACATTACTTATGGATGAACGGGACTGGGGATGTGGCGCCCAATTTTCACAGGCCCACCCAATGACATAGGGTCTATATATTTTGAGTAATAAATAGCGGGATATGACAGTACTGGGACTTTCTAGGCTTTTTTATTACTTGAAATTGTAGCTACTAAGAACATCGTCGACGTGATTTTAACAGTATTTGATCTCAAATCATGTTTAAAGCATTCCAGGGACCAAAACCAATCCATATCGGCGACACATATCAGTACCAAAATTTTATCAAGTACCCCTTCCCCCTAAAGTACCCCCGGGATGCCAAGAACCTTGGAAAGTTGCAATGAAACACTTATTAATGAAAACATGGATAATTAGAGAGACTAGAGTTCTCACGTCCTATGAAACTGGGGAAATACGAGTATATTACTTGAATAATATGATGCAGTTATACTTGGAAAAAAGTAATAGCCCTCGTCAGTTTCAGTTTTAAGAGTCATTATTCGCAAATACAACGCACTCCTTGATGGTGATGAACTTATTTTTGTAATTAATAATCACTATGTTTTAATATTGTAATAGTTTAGGTATAGGTACTATTTATTGTTATTATATTTCACAAATAGCATTTTCTGTGTTTTGCATGAAAAAACAAGCGTCGTGATGTATGACATACAATGTATGGACTAGTCACTGTAACTGCATGCCGAAAGTGGGGCTTTAGATTTCGTTTCTTTTCTCTTTTCAAGCTGTTTGTTTGATTTCCATTAAAACTAGTCCCAATGCTGGGGTGTGAGTAATTGTCTACATTGCTTCTCCAATTTTCTATCCAAAAGCAAAACTATTCGTCTTCAATTTTGAAAGCTATCCGTATCCCCCAAAAATTATTCTCAAAAGGATTCAAACAGAAAAGAACCCAAAACTGAGTCCTGTGGTGTACCAGATCCAATATCCCATATCCCATAATGCACTGCTCGCAGTGTTATGTATGTTGCCAAACTTTGTCATCTTGTCTTGTCATCTCTATGTATATGTCAAAATGTCGTCGAAATGGGAAATTAATATAATGGTTTTTTGAGCGTTGATTTAAAATAATATGGGGCTTTTTCAGTCAAGACAAGACCGTGGAGTTGAAGATATCGAGATAACTGCTGCACGTACTTATGGCTACCCTCCAAAATATGGTAAATTTGCGTTTTCCTGCAGTTAAAATGTTGCAAAGTTAGGCCGTCTCTGTTTGTCGCACCTTTTAAACTTGTTTTTGTTTTGCTCTTGTTTTGCACTATTTGCAGATTAAGGGAAACACATATCGGTTAACTCAATTCAAGATTAATCCCGGGCCTTCTACACGGACATTTTTTAAATTTACCTCTGTACACTCACTGTAATGTTTTCTGTGAAACCGTATACTAATTCAGCTTTGAATTTTTGTGTTAAGCTTGGATTAGAGCGTAGGGGGAGAAAATACTTATGAAATCCAAGAAGTTACTTATGCAAAAACAGACTAAGGGTACCATTCAATTTTTTCCCAATTTATGGAATGGCAAAATTATTGCCGTTACTGGTGGAACGATTTGCTTTGGTTTCATTGCTTTTGTGAGATGACAGGACAGAAGTTGTTCCTTTAAACAGCCGTACCACAGCTCAATCTGGTGACATCACAAAATCTATTGTTTTCTGCCCCCATTTCATAATGTTTTTTACACAATGGCACAGTCAGAACAACACAGCTTCTGCATCAGGTGAATTTGATTAGCATAATCAAAATCAGGGGCATAAAATTTTGGGGGACAAAATTGATGTCCCTAACTAGATTTCAGTGCCAAGCCATAAATAGTGGAATTAATTTGACTATTGATGTTGGGGTGCAGAATCTGATTGACAAATTCAGAAACCAGGTGTAGTCAAAATTTTCCTTGCACCTTAACCATTATTTATTATTGTATATTGTCTTTATTTTTCTTCATGCAGATGGTTAAAACTCTTTTATATTTTTCTAGGAAATTTCTTCTCAAGCCACTTCATTATGGGTGGAGAGAAATTCAAAACAGTTAACCCTGAGAGCTTTCTATTTGGTGATAATAGTGATCTAAGCTTTCTAAGCAACAAGCCAATCGTTGTAAGTCTTATCTCATCTAGATTTATTTATCATTGTTCAAATACATACACTTTAAAATCAAGACAACTTTGATTTGATTTGAACCCCATGACCCTATGAAATCATGCCTAGGACACTTTTTTATTGCTGATTTTTATTAAAAGTTTTCAGCAGTACAAAATTTCAAAATTGCAAAGAACAGCAGAAACATTTTTGGACTTAAAAGCTTTTGTCATCTGTCACTCCTCGGAGTATGGATGTCAGAAACAGAGCAAAACAGTTAAAAAGGCAGAATTCATACCCATATGTGAATCAAAAGCACCAGTCAGAAAGTAGAGCTGAATTGGCATTTTTTGTTTAAATACTAATCAGCTTGCTCGATACAGCGGGGTGATGAATAGGTTTGACTGAAGAGTTCAAGTGGGATAACAACTTCTTTCTGTCTAAACAGAAACTTCCTGTTGCTTTTGATGTTGACAGATTCCAGAAACTCCTAAGTGAAACAAAGATCTTTCTTTGTCTATGATTCTAAAACAGTTATTACCAGGAGGATTAACTTCAAGTTGATTTAATTTAGAGATAATTTTACTTTGATTTAGGGACAGTTAATTTTTTGAAAATAACAGTGTTTTTGGAAGTAATTGTTCTTGTTTTATTATTTTTTCAGTTTCCATACCCAGCACCTGCTTCTGAGGCAGAGCCGAGCAGAACCTTGAGAAGTTTGGTTCATCTTAGAAAGGACACCCTCAGACTATCAAGGTAGAAATTCTATAGTTTAAGACCTATTGCGTAATGCTGCATCAAATTTAAATCAACCTAAACTGTTACAGATAAGCCTCTCCTTACACATTACCAGCCAACAAGCTTGATCAGAAAACTACCAACTTATTTGGTGATTCAAAAAGTTGTACTGTTGCAATCATTTTGGTATGGTTGGAAATTTTTTCCGCATTTTCAGTGCCCATTATCTTCACATCTCAAAGAAGTATAAAATTTGTATTTTGCTTTTATATCCCACCAGCACAAGACTTACAAATAGCTTCAGCCAATCCGATCTATTTGTGCATGATTTTCCCACTCTTGATGAGCAACAAGTGATGTTTTTCTTCAATATTTCTTGACAGGGTTTCTGATGAGCAAGGATCAAATGATTACAGAATAGAATTCACATTTGATGCTGATGTTGCTTGTGCTGTCAGAATCTATCTTTTTGCTGCTGAAAATCTTGCGGGAGGAATAGCAAGGTATTATACTGTGTCATTATGATTATATGAAAAGTATTTCTCTTTCTTCATGTTCTCTTTTGCCTAAAAGCATCATTTATTATCTCTTTGCTGCAACCAGTACAATGTAATTGTTTTTTGTTGATTCAGTAAGATTTGTTCCAAAAATTATGTTAATTAATTGATTGATTGTGCACTTGTTTTGGAATGTAACTCGTTGAACAGCCATTGACAAATAACTGAATATTTATGGAACTGATGAAGGCTATAAACAGCTTGTTAAAAAGCTGTTGACAAGGACAAGAACCCCAGGGGGGACTCCCATATGCAAGCTGACAGGTGTGTGCCCCTTTCTTATGGGTCATTTTTCCTTCCGAAATTCCCTAACAACTGGGTCCAAATTATGCTGAAAGTACCTTAAAGTGGGTATGGAATCAAATTTACCAAACACTTGGTACAAAATTGCTTACTGTGATTAGAAAAACTAGGTTGCTTATACTTGATTTAGAAAGCAATACCTTAAAGGCGGGTTGGTTTGTACAAGGTTAGGGACACATCTCGGTGCATTTGAGGATCAAGTATCCCACCTGGGACAACGTCAGGCTGCCTTAAGTGTTTCTGAATCGTGTTAAATAACTGAGAGTTATGGAATTTATGAAGGCTGAATATAACGAAGACTCAAAAGCCAAACAGTGAGAGGGTGAGAAACTTTGCCTGCATAACCTGGAACGCTGGTCAGCAATTCCATTTCAGGAACTCTTTAGCTCACCTGATTACCATAGGTGTTTGCATTGTGTGCAGTCCAGGATCTTATCCCATCGGCTGCTGTATACCATAATGAGCATTGGTCAATCATTTTAATAACTTTGTTTTGTCATTTACTAGGTATACATCAAGAAATAGACAGTCAGAGCCAGTTTTCTTCCAAAGAGGCACAAACAGACTTTTCAATAACAGTTCATTTGAGATTGATCCAAGCAAGTTCAATGAAGATGACGTGAGACATTTCAAGTTTTCATATGCAGCACTGTATTGTGGAACACAGTGTTGTAATTAAGGAGAACGTAGGAGTCCTTGCCATCCCTAAACAGAAAATAGATTAGTTTTCTGAAAAACTGTTACTTTAACAGCGGAAAATGGGATTTTAAAATTGTCAAATTTGACATCTTTAGTTGAATTGAATAACTTAACGATTGAACCAGTTCTTGGTAATTCCGTGAATCTGATAGTAACCATTTTTTAACTTTGTATCATGGGAAACTTACATATTCGAGAATATCTGACATTATTCTGAGTTAATTTTTACAATACCAAAACAATAGGCCTATAGGTTTTGAGCATAGAAGGCTCACTGTCAGTACTGTGGCCAGAGGGGGGGACCCCTCCATTCGTTGCCGATTTCGTTTTTGTACATAGGCTAAACCTGAAGTAAAAGTGTCGGAGGGTTTAACTTGGTACTGTTTCTCAAACCATGCCCTTATTTTCTTTGAACACGCCGTTTTGCCCGTCCTATCACAAGGTGTCATTTTTGCTATCTACTTCTGAGATCCTAGCGACTGGTACTAAATACACCATTTCACCTTCATCTCCATTATCATTAGTTGTCATTGGTCTGCCTATGAGATCGTTATGACTGTAACCTATGTTTGGGCCCCATCTTCCAAAAGAATCATTTTTCATAAGGGCGGATCTACATGTGACTTTTAACATGCTCTGACCACGCAACACACCTGAAAATGTCCTGTTTTGAGAAATCCAGAGGTGGCTTCATGCTGCGACCAACGTGCTGTGACAAAGTTCAGTAACAGTCAATATGTATGGTAAGAAGATGGGTGCTAGAAAGTTTCCTGCGTTGCGTTGCTACTGCAACACTATTGCCGACAAGCCAAACCTGTCGCAAAATGTTCAACCAAATCAATGTTCTGCGTCCGTGTTTCCTCAGGTCGCAGAACATTTCGTTCGAAAACCTACCCCTTGCTTCACGTGTGACTTTTAGTTTTTATGGTCGTGGTGACAATTTGTTATCAGATTATTATGTTCTGTCGCCATTCGAAGATGAAAGACGCTCGTGTAGTTGTGGTTTAAGCAACTGATACTAAGTACAATGTCGTCTTCACTTTTACCATCAATACAGTTGACATCCGCTATCTCGACTGCCCGCTATCTCGAGCATTCGCTATCTCGAACGATTTTCCATTTCCCCTCGTTTTTATATAAGGGTTTGTATAGAAAAATCATCCGCTATCTCGAACCCCGTTATCTCGAACATTCGCTATCTCGAACCATTTTCGATTTCCCATGGAGGAAAACCTGCTGTTTATCTCGAACTTTGCTAAATTTTCTGCTGAACTCAATAAAGAGACAGGCTGAAAATATGTATAAGTTCGCCTAGCGGAGCAGGAATGGCAGCAGCTAAGTGATATGCTGCCCATGTATACAATAGATGAAGCTGTTCTCTTTCGAGATGTGCTGCATCGCCATTATCTCAATTTCAACAATAGTAGGGATACAAGCAGATGAGCTTCGACTCCTGTGTAAAAATACCAGGCTTGTTTGATGAAATTTGGGATCAGTAACCCTGCATGTTAATAGGGGTTCCTTTTCTGACTTAAAAACTAAAATTTTTTATATTTATATGGGGCATCCGTTATTTCGAACATTCGCTATCTCGAACAAATTCCAGTTTCCCTTGAGAGTTCGAGATAGCGGATGTCAACTGTATTCCTTGCTTTCTCGGCTGTTTGAACTGTTCTTCCTTTTGGTAGCGTCTTTGATATAGCTAAACTTTACGCTGGTATTTGTTTTTTTTTATGTAGTTTCAGTTCCAACCTAGTGGAGTTGCAAGTGAAGCAATGGCGATTCCTATTGTCATACAAATAACTGTGGAAGAAGAAGGTAATTGGATACTGTGGTCACTTTTTATTTTCATCTGCGTCAAACTGCAAGCTACGATCCGGCGGCAGCTTTTATACAGTAAAAACCCACAACTGAGAACCTACATTTTTAGGAGTTCGCCTAAAAAGGTTCTTATATAAATGGTAGTCAACAGAATTTTAGGCTATTTGGGTTCTTGGAATGGGTTCTTAATTATAGAGAAAAAGCAATAGAGGTTTCCGCAAAATATGGCGGCCGTTTCTGTCAATCCCTTATTTTTATTAAGGTTTTTCTAAGGGAATTCTGGGAACAATTTCCTTAGCTACAAGTTCGACGTCTACAGCTATGTAAAAAACGTAAGTAAGGAAATTATTCCCAGAATTCCTTTCGAAAACCCTTAATGAAAACAATAGGAAAAACGGCGGCCATCTTTTGCGGAAGCGTCTATTAAAACAATAGCTGCAAAGGAGTTGATTACAAAGCTAAAAGGTACAGACCTGGCTCTCAGTATCACTGACATTAGGAAATGTGGAACAGAGTTACTGAATATGAAAAATGTTCTTGCAATGTAGCTTTTAGTGTTATGTACTAATATGATTGTAGAGAATAAGAACCTTTTTCAAATTTCTTAGGCTAAATAGACTCTTTTTATAGGGGGTGGTGTAAATGACAACTTTTCGGCTAACATGTTCTTATAGGTTCTTAGTTGCGGGTTTTGTGCTGTTGTAAGAATTTGCGACAAGACTTCTAATTACAACTGGTTTTTGTTTGCGAATGCCGTACTGAAAGTTTCTTAAGAGTGTCTTAAGCCCTTGCCAAAAGCCAAACGAACCAAACACCAGTATAAAACATCATTCAACATTGTTTTAATCAAAAATGTTTGAAATCGTTAGGTCACCATATTTTACCGTGTTGGAGGCTTTTTTACTTTTGGCCAGGGCTTTACATATCCAAACGGCCCAGCTAGTAAGGCCCCATAAGTTGGTGTGGCCCAGTATTCAAGGCGTTCGGCTCACGATCGTGAGGTCGTGGGTTCGAATCTCGTCGGGACCATTTTCCACAAGCCTACAGTCGACTCAGCTGTCCATCCTTCTGAGGTCGGTAAATGAAAACCCAGGGTATTCGTTCTAGAATATCAGTCTGGGGGCACAAGCTGCAGGTCCACATCAGCTGTATAGCTGCCAGAACCCCCAACCTGCTTTAACAAATAAATATTGCTGATTGCCATTTACATAACACTGGGTAGCTTTCGGAGCGTCCTGATTTTAATATCAGATAGAGGTTGGTGTTAACATTATGCCTGAGCTATCTGATACGAAACGCTCCAAAATTGGAGTGATTTTCACTCTGTTTTATAGGTAGTGTGAAAATCACTCCGCCCGGATTTTCCCCCGCGCAGCGTAGCGGTTATTGTTTTTCAAACATTGAAAATTTCCACTTCAACTTGAAATCGGGCGCTAAAGTGCTCCAGTTATTCGAATAAAGACGTCGTTTGAAAACTTTCGAGCGATTTGATTGGCAGGTGCACAGCGACAATTGTTAGGAATAACAAATGCAAATACAATAGCTCAGCCTAGTGGAAAATCAGCCTAGTGGAAAATCGGCTTTTAAGTCTCTTTGATTGCCCTGGACATATTGCATACGCCTTTCCAGGTAGCTTTTGGCTTAAAATTTTGTATCTACTACCATTATTTTCTCTTCTCCAGAGTTTTCGTCACAATGTGAAGTTACTTTTGCCACATTTGAAAAGGTAAATTAGAACAATCATTTTTTTCTAATAGAAAACATCGAACCTGTTATTTTAGAAGTCATTTAAAATCAAGGAGTTTTATAGCATCAAACAGAACTGGTTTCAGGAAACATCTAATCATATCGATGCATGTCTGGCAAGAGCCGTCAAACCTGTTTTACGACGAAGAATTCCAAAATTGCGACGTTTTGAGATTTTTAGTACCTGTCAACTGGACTTATTACCTTCCTCCCACTCTTTCGGAAACAGCTTCTAACAACTACAACACCATACAGCTGTTGCCTCAGAGTAGTTGGAGCGGGGTGGTGTAGTGTTGAGGAGCGTAGACTACGACGAATGTAATAAGTCTACCTTTCAGCCTCATTTACGTGCGGCCTGCTATAACAACCCTGGTTCGGGTCGAGGCCATTTTAAAAGAACTTAGGGCCTGCTAGATGAGAAAAAACTTTCCCAGGGTCGAGGATAGGATGTTTGCTGGAGTTGTTCATCATGTTCCGATTTTATGAAAAACGCCCTTTCCGGGGTAGATGGGAAAAAAATTATTTTCGGCGTCAGCAAGGAAACAAAAATAAATAGTTCAAGTAAAATCCAACGAAGCTGGCAACGTAGGTTTTTTTGTTTTTCAAGCAGATTGAACCAGTTATACGGATGCATTTTCTGCATCAAAAAACTCAAATCATGCCATTTTCACCATTTCATTAGGAGTCGCCTACATATCAAAACTAAAATGACTCCGGCAATTGTCCCTTCTCAGCCGGAATGATTCTATAACATGGAGAAAATTGTCTCGGCTAACCCGGATCCCGTTTGGTTATAGGCGGGTGGTATTATTCCGTTAAGCCGGGTCGGGAAAACTTCTCTTGAAATTACATGTTGTTTTTCGGTAAAGGTGCTGTGGCGTCGTGGGTAATCCAACTTGTGGTTTCAGAAGCTCAGTGTGGTCAGGGTTCGAGCCCAGCCACGCTAGCGTCACAGCCAGGGTCGAGGTATCAATTAGTTAACCTACTACTGAGATGCTAGCGACTGGCGTTGAAACACCATTTCACCTTCACTACCACCACCAATGGTTTCATTGCAATATTAGGATCTCAGGAAGCATCACCCAAACTGTGCTTAACGTCACGGCGAAAAATTTTCCCGCATTGCCAAAGCAAGGTTTTTGTTCCATTAAGAAGATCTGGAATCTGCTTTCATCAAACCAGGAAGTGGTTTCTGCGTAGATAGAATGAGTTCGCTTCCTCACTAGACTTTCTCCAACTCAATTCCGCAAGTTATCTCACTCTATCCATTGAGCCGAGTGATGTTAAAAAGCAATGCTAGTTCATTTCATTTCATTTCAAAAAAAGGTTTACTAATACAGAGACACAATTACTGAAGACAAATAATATAGAAGCATATAAAAGATACAAAAGGAAGGTAGTCCTTCAACCCGCAGGCTGACTATGTCAACAGGCGACCCTGTCAACAGGCGACTACTTTTTTAAATGCTTTAAGAGAGGATGCCGTTTTACACTCAGCTGAGAGAGAGTTCCATTGCTTTGCACCTCTAAATGACAAACATCTCTGCCCATTTTAGGAACTCCTCTTTGGGAGTCTCAAATCGATAGAGGTATTTCTCAGGTTGAAAGAAGTGCAAGCTTAGTTTTTCGTAAATAGATCACACAAGTACTGAAGAGCCTGTCCATTAATTAATAGACTTGTAGACCATAATTTGCAGCTCTTCATTGATGAGAGTCTCAATGGTCTTCCAGCCTAGCTGGCTAACTAATGTTAGTCCTGGAGACAAGCTCACACTTCTGATTGGCGGATTTCCTTCAACATCTGAGCAGAGCCAAGAAAACGTTACGGTCACACGGTCATTGACCGGAGGAAGGTCAGTTAGAACAAAAGAAAATCAAATGCTACACCTAGGACACGCCCATTTTTCATTGTTTAGTGAGAGGGCTTTCAGTTAGGGGTATTTTTGTCTGGAGGAAGGTTGAACAGTTTTCTGGAATCTGCATCTGAGTAGCAAAACTGTCCGCCGTAGTCTGTTGTCCGCCGTAGTCTGTTGTCCGCTTTGGTCTATTGTTTCAAGATTGTATAACTTTCCTTTACTTTCTCTTGTAGAATTCCGATAACACTTATTCAATCAAACTACTGAAGCAAAAAATTGTGGTTTGTATTTTAAATAGAATTTCATCTGTAGCCATTCGTATCGAGTTTGGGTAGGGTTTTAGGGGTAGAGTTTGAGGGTTAGGATGGGTTTTAGGGTTATGGTTAAGGTAGGGTTTTAGGGTTAGAGTAGGGTTTTAAGGGTAGAGTTTGAGGGTTAGGATAGGGTTTTAGGGTTAGGGTTAGGGTAGGGTTTTAGGTTTAGGGTTAGGGTTTAGGTTAGGGTTAGGATTAGGGTTAGTTTTAGGGTTTTTGAAGTCTGTGGCATCTGTTCGAATCAATAGCGTATGCTGTTTGCTATTGTTTTTGGCGTTTTCGAAGGTGTCCGCTGAACAATAATCGACTGGGATCTTAGATAGAGCTACATACACACTGTGTTCACAGTAAATGATCTAGCCCGTATAAACGTACATTGCGGGGCATATTCGGATTCCAAACAGCTGTTAATTGCATCATGTCTCTTGAAAGAACATTTCTTCACATTTTGCAATTTTTCAATCTTTAGGCTGATGGTATTTGCTACATAATACAAGAAATCTATGGAATAGAGAATAAGAAGGATGGCTCCAAAGATAAGGTAAGAAGTAGGGGCATTACACAGAGTACCTACCAAAGACATACGTCATGAAAAAATGTAATTCAGAAAAGTTCTCTAGTTGCTTTTCATTATTTGAAAGATCGTTAAAAGCAATTTTGAATTGTTGACAATAGATATTTCCTGAAAGAAGCAGGCAGAACTGTATTTTGTCCCTTTTTCTAAAGTTTATGTTCAAAAGATAACGCCAAATACGTTTCTAAATCTGCCAATCTCGAACTGCGCCAAGAGGATGCGCGTTCTTGGCCTCCTCGTATGGCTGCCAAAGGCGACTTCACATAAAACCAGCAGATGCTTGATTCAGTCGGCTTTAGAGGTCAGTGGCTCAAACGTACTCTGCAGCTCTCGACTTTGGTAATTAAACTCCTCCAAAAATAGATAGTCAATCGAATTTTCAACAAATTGAAGATGCTTCGATACAGCTCAACATCACTCGACCGAGCATGGAAGCGCTCTTGGTTTTCTACTCGACAAAAAAGTCGAGGACTGTCGAATGAAAAGCCAAGATCGTTTGAGCACGCCTTAAGGATGGGATGAGTTTTTATTTAGAATTGTGGAGCGTTTGCTCTCTTTGCTGAAAATGGTGTAGACGATTATTGTCATTACAGGAGGATGATTATGATGAAAATGGAGTGGAATGCGTTATTTGCATGTGTGATTTGAGAGATACACTGATTCTTCCCTGCAGACATCTTTGCCTATGCAATGGCTGTGGTAAGATGCATTTTCTTACTTTTTTAACGCAAAACCTAATTGTTTTTCCTCATTGGTAAAATTTAGCGTTTAGGCTTAATCAGAATGAACAGATTCAATGTTTAACTGCAAACTTATGTAGCTTCATAATTGCGGTGTCCGGCAGGCGTCGAAACGTATTTTTTGGTACTGTCTGAAAACGGCAGGTTTAGAAGGCCTCCAAAACCTTCAGTGCACGAAGCTAGAAGGTTTCGCAGACGTCGTAAGGAATATAGTTCTCGCTTAAAGTGGTTATGACGCCAAAATTTTTTTTCTTGATTCTGGCCAATTTGAGTATGCTGATAACGAAAATCAAAACCAAAAATTTAAAAAATCCTTAACTTATTAGTAATCGGGGTTTCAAACTCGAATTTCCCTACAAAAAGTGTCCCAGCGGACTAGGTCGAGTGACGTAAAGTGTTTGTGTCGACGAGGAAGTGCAAAAGGCGAGCAATACGAAATGGAATATATTTTGAATACAAAACCGCACTAGAACAACAACTTTATCATTTTTGGAACAAAATTAACAGCAGATGAGCAAAGAACAAATCTTTGGTCTATTTTTGAGGCCTGTGGCGGCCATAAGAAGCTGATATTTTGTAAACTTTGGTGAAGAAGCTGACAGTGCAGTGCATCCAGGACGAAACGGTAGCGGAGTAGGCTGGAGTCAATTTATTTATTATTCGTCCCAGAATAAGGAAGTATTCATTTTCTAGACAAATAAAAGTCTAGGCAAGTAAAATTATAACTTTATTAACATAAGAACTGGAAATCCTTTCTTTAAAAACGCGAGAGGAGTGTTGTTGGAAAAACGCTTCTCCCGCTGCACAGACAAAATAGAAAAATAAGGAAAAATCTTTTTTGCTATATTAAAACATTGTTAGAGGTGTTGAAGTTGAATTTTTATAACTTCTGCTCAGCTCACGGGCGAAAACGAGCCCTGGAATCTGTAATTTCTAAGGCTTCTCTATTGATCCTGAGATCCGGCACAAACACTTTACGTCACAGAGATCTGGGACGCAACGGTCTGACCGTCCTTTCTTGGGACACTTTTTATGCAGAGTGGGTGACATAAAACCCATATTTTGTAATAAAATGATTTGCAAATCAAAAAACAAACTACACCATCGTTATCAGCGATGTTTGTTTCACAAAGTAAGACAATAAAAATTTTGGCGTCATAACCACTTTAAAATGAATGGTTTTTTAAGTTGAGGTAAAATATCGTCCGAAATTTTTTGGTCCGAAAATATTTTGTCCGAAATATATGGGTCGAAGGAACAAAGTCCTTGCTGCATATCTCGCTGCATATCTCGAAGATGAGGCATTCCATTTTTATTTTTTCAATCATTTCATTATTCTTTATTTTTTTGGCATTAAAACGAGTGAAGTATTATACAGAGGAAGACGATGACGATGACGATGATGTTGCAGATCTGGTCGAAATAATGACTCGTCAAGCAAGGGGTGATCAAGTAGGAAATGACAACGCAGAGAAAGCGGGCAAGACTGATCTCGTTCAGAAAACGATTCGCACCACATGGGGAGATGAAAATGCAACCTTGACTTACAAAATTTATGAAGTCATGAAGAATGGAAGGAGCAACAAAGCACGTTTGTTTTTCAAACGCTGCCCGTCTTTGCGAGAGAATAAAAGATGGACACTGGTTACCGAGTTTATTGACCAGCATGGAGACATGACTTATCGTGGAAGGCTTGGAAAGTGGGCTGCGGGAACGAAGGAAAATGATTTGCTTACTGAGGCAAGATTAATGGAAATTATCAATGTTTTACAAGAAAATTTATTGCATCCACAAATAGAAGAGATCCACGTCTTGACAAGAGATGAACGCACTGCAAAGTATTTAAAGTCGATTCCTTTAATGAAAAGTGAAAAGCTTGTGTTGAGAATTTTGGATCAAGATGTCGACCTTAAACAACAAATATTGCATTCAATTAAATGTCTACCGAATCAAGTTGTAGCAATGGCGCATATGGATAACAGATCGGGTGAAGGTTGGGACTTGCCTTGGTTTGATGTTATCAACAATAACAAAATATTTTATGCTCTGACAAGGCATGCACCACTTAACTTTAACTGCACTAAGCCACTACCTGAGTTGAAAAGAACAACTTGCGATGAAGGAGCATTGTATCATGGTTCACACGACGTATTCGTGTTAAAACTAACAGCAGTTGGGATGATCGAACATTTCGTGACTTTGATAATGTAACACCAGATATGTACGGCATGGAAAATCTACTCATATGGTTGTTTGAAAAGAAACTCAACTACAAAGCTCTGAATCCTTGCAAAAAAAATAATGGTCTACCATGAACATTGTATTCCTGTTAAAACACCCAAAGGAGGTGCAAGAGCTGACACGGGAGGTAGAAAGTCATGGGCTGCAATGTCAGATAATTTAGGCCCATATGAGGATAATTGACGATTTGTATTAATGGCCTAAAATTTATGATCATAAAAGTATAAAAAGTAAATACGTTCTCCTTTCGTTCTCAGCCTTGCTATTGCTATTTAGACTGATTTTTCACCATCTTTTTACCCCTTGCCCAACTGAAATAATGTCTTCATTAGGACCTGTTTAAGTTTTTCGATATAATATATCATTATCAATGTTTAAGGACTACACGTTTTTTTTTATAAGAACACTGAAATTGAAGAAAGCCATGCAATGTTCTTAATTTTTCCGATTTGAAGGCTCAAAATGTTCTTAACATGTTCTTAGGTTTCTTGCTCTTTACAAAGCTGTTGTTTTCCAATTAGGTGATTATTGCTACGAAAAGGGACGCACATGTAAAAATGTCACATATAGTCACAATGATTCATAGTTCACCTGTTTTCTAGAGTTGAGAACAGGACAGCGCACTTAAGAAAGTAAATTTTCATTTGTTTCTAGCTTTACAAAGCCTTGTAATGTTCTTAGCATGTTCTTAACTTTTCAGCCTCCGAAGCCTTATGTTCTTATAAAAAAAAACGTGTACAATATACTTTGTTCTTATAAAAAAAACGTGTACAATAAAACCAGCTCTAAAAACAATTACAAAATTGCACAAGGATTACTAGT
The DNA here is from genome assembly GCA_014526335.1 of Chrysaora quinquecirrha. Taxonomy (NCBI): domain Eukaryota; kingdom Metazoa; phylum Cnidaria; class Scyphozoa; order Semaeostomeae; family Pelagiidae; genus Chrysaora; species Chrysaora quinquecirrha. The sequence continues at coordinate 981,132 of JACTAT010000061.1, read as the reverse complement.
AAAAGGTTCAATGAAATGATAATAAATTTGAACAAAGGGCTCAATAATGCTAAAAAGTACAATAAAAGAACCACAAGTTAAGATTGAAAACCAAGGCCTAAATCCCCAAAACCGTAGAATGAGTAACTAGTGACTACGCACGTGAAGTTTTCACTCTCAACTTGTTATTCTTTTATTTTACTTTTTAGCATTTTAGAGCCCTTTGTTCAAATTTATTACACTCTTTTTTTTTAATAAGCAACTGTTCAATAAGCAACCAGGGCTGAGGTTGTGCTAAAATTTCTGGTGAAATAGCTTTCTTTATACTGTACATCCTTGCAAACTTGTCAGTTACATTGAGAAGCCAGAAAAAAGCCAAAATAAGAGGTTTTAGGGGGTACCAGGCATTCTGTGACGGCTGAAATCCTAGATATGTTAAGCAACTCTTGAGGGCAGGACCAAAGTCAAGTTGCTTATTGAAAAAAAGTGTATTATTTCATTGAACCTTTTACTAGTAATCCCTTGTGCAATTTTGTAATTGTTTTTAGATGTATATATATATTTTTGTATGTATATAGAGCTGGTTATATTGTAGTCCTTAAGCATTGATAATGATATATTATATCGAAAAGCTTCTGCTGAATAATGAATTTGTTGTTTGTAAACATGTCTCTCTAACAACGGATTTGGTCTAGCGCATGCGCAGGGCAATTTTCTTCGACCTTGTATATAGTTTCCCATAAAGGTGAGATCCGGCTGGCTGAGAGCAGGACCTCACTTCACTGTGTTGCATAAATATTTCCCAAACAAAAACTGAAAAAACTGTTTACTTTCTCATTGGTTGTCATTAATTTCTCAAAGAATTGTCTGCTGATTGGCCAAAGTCGTCGATCGAATTTGAGGTCGATTTCGATCGATTGCGATCGAATCGACAACATTCGTTTAAGTGGAAACTAGAACCCTGACAGATTTTTCAGGGGATTAATTTTGACTTTTTTGATGTTTTGAAATTGTTTGTTGTTTTTCACTTTCCATTGTCAATGCATCGTTTTCTGGTAAACATATTGGTTTTATTTTCCTTTTTATAGCGAATTCCCTACGATTTCAAGCAAGCAATTGTCCAATATGCAGATCTCGTAAGTATTGAAAAATACGTAGAAATATCGCTTCCCTTTCTATGAAACGACTACGGCTTTTCCCCTAATTATGGTCTACTTTGCATGCGGCATGCAGACATGAGACCCCTTGTCTAACGCGACTTCCGAAGGACGAAGGAGTGAGTTGAAGACCGTTTAAACATAAGACATCCATCTGGAAAGTCACCCATCCAGATATTGACAACACACGACCAAGCTTAACTTCAGTTGCCTAACGGAAAGTAACTAAGCTGCGTACCCCGCCAGCTGGAGCCACTCCCCGTTAGCTGGGGCAGGCCTTTGACAACAGCAACAGAAAACAACAACGGCAACAACAGTACCTAGCTAAATTAAAGGACTGGTGTGGCCATTCTTGGTTATTGCCCCAAGGCGAAACGTTCGTAAAACTTCTCCTTTAGTGTAGGTAGTGATTGATTCATAAGAAACTATCAAAATCATAGCGTTGTCGTTTTGTTTCTTTAGCTTTCCATGCTCTGTTACAAATCAAAGCTGTAAGAAAGAAGGCTGTTGATAGTGATGGAAATGCTAAGGCAGTTGGAAAAGAGGTAAGGGAATGAAAAAAATCATTTTTCGACGCAAGATGCAAATCGACTCTCAAGAAAGAGTATCTTCACGTATTCAATAAATGACTAATCCTGTGCCCTTGCCTGAACTAATGCTTCTATAATAGGGCGCCACAGCAAAATCAATTAATTTGAGTCAGTCCTTTATGTCATGCCATGTTATACAAAAGCCTCTCTCGTATTAACCTCCCTCCCGTATTAACCCTACGCAGGGTAAAAATCGATTTTTAAATAAACGCCTGAGGCGTTTAAGAGGTCCTTTACTGTAACCTTTTTGAGAAGGAAGTTGATTGACTGCGATTTAATGTAACGCAAAGCTTTTGATTTTACTTTAAGTACATCTGTGCTTTGCTCTGACCTCTTACCACCAACAAAGCCAATTTCTCCTTAGTCCTACCCACTGATCTTTAGAAAAAGATCTTTGGAGATAGAAGAAGAAGATTTTTTGGAGATCAGTGGTCCTACCCTCGTCGGTGCTCATAGATTTGTTGAATAGAGCGTCCATCATAACCAATCAGGGTGCCAAGCTAAACCTGTGGCTCCCTGCTTAGGATAGAGTTCCAAATACCGCGAGATACGGAGATTCAGCTCGAGGACCTTCGTGAAGTCTAACCCCAATAATGAATGAGTGCTTTAGGGCTGGCGAAACTTTTGTGCGTTGCTGCATAAAAAAGCACAGAATTATCGACAAACGATTTTCTTGGTGATATAATTAGACCAGGTTATTTTTGAGGTAAGGGTCATTTTTGGGCCGCTCTGCCCCCCCCTAGTTGTTTCAGAAAGTCATGGTGAACGGTGTTCTGCTGGGGTTTAGATGCAAAAACGCGGGTCCAAAATCTTAGTACTGTTGTTCAAAGCCTCTGCAGAAGAGAATACATTTTCCTGAGTTTATTTGCACCTCTATAACAGCTGCAAGCAAAATAAATGTTGAAAAATGTTGAAAATTAGAAAAGGATGAGAGGCAAGTTGAAAATGCATAATTGTATGGTCACATTACCATAAATCTACCCTTCTCCTTATGTGATAAAACAAAGGAATTATCATGAAAATTCGTTATTATGGCCAAAAGTGATGCATTTTGGTTAACGGATGGTGTTGTGGGTCACTTGAAACGCCCCAAAAACTAAATAAAAACCTAATTTAATTATCAATTTACTACATTTCAACCTTGAAATTCCATAGAATTCCGAATAGAAGTCTTTGGCTATCCTGGGTGTATGTAGGGGTCTTTGTGGTTGTTGACTGCATCAGTCATTTCAAATTACACGATACATTTCAACAGAATAACCAAGAAACAGAAGAATATGAAGAAGTCCCATTAGTTGAAGCTCTGAATGGTTATCAGCCACAGGATGGTACCACAGGTTATACAGTTTTCTTATTGCTTTTGTTTTGAGTTTATTGCTGTATCACTTAGAAGCATACTGTTCTTTAGCTATCAAACACCATATCGTAATTGAATTAAGCACCATTTCCCTACTAGTATTCGTCAGCACAATTTTCGGCAAAGAGAGCAACCACTCGGCGAATCCAATCAACAACCTTAAACACTATTCTGCCTTAGGACAACACTTACTTGATAACCAGAATTGTGCAGGAAGTTACAGCGAGGATTGCTTTGAAATCTTTGGCAAAGCAAGATCTTTCTTCCATTTAGAGTTTTAGAATCTGTCACATCAAAACCTTAAGGCCGGTTCTGTGTAGACAGAAATGCTTCGTTTTCTCGCTTGGACTCTTCAATTAATTCCGTTAGACTTCCTGTTGCATCCCGCAAGCTGATTGGTGTTTAAAACACTATTTCAGTTCGGTTTCATTTTCTGATTGGTGCATTTCGATCCGCGTCTGTATTTGAATTCCACCTCTTCCAGTTGTTTGACCTGTCTCTTACGTTTACACTCTAAGGAGTGTCAGATGAGAAAAGGCTTTTAAATATGGCTAAAATGTTTCCGCTGTTTCTTGCAATTTTAAACGGATTTTCGTATTTGGTTTTCGTGGCCGATCTCGTATTTTCCCTAATTTAAGGCATATTTCGGACTTAAACTGCAGTTTTAAACGTTTTTCCGTATCCTTTCAGTCCTGCGCAGAGATAAATGACTGCGTGATACGATTTAAAGGGACTTCGAAAAATTAGCGGATATTCGAATCTGTTCAGCACTCCCTTTCACTCTCCCCCCCCCCCCCAAAGTAACAGCCACGTTTAAAGCCAATACCTGCAAATTAGACCTAAAAGCACGGATATTCTCTCATAGGATACTCAAGTCGCCAGTCCTCAGCAAGGAGATCAAGATCCCGAAATGGCTCCCGACCTAGCTCCAGAAAATCAAGACCTGGCTCCAGAAATGGTACTAGATCAAGTAATTGTTTACCCCCGGTTGATAAACTTGAGCATCCTATTGTATCACGAAGTTGTTCTGGATCTGATGATAATAATTCTGGGGGTCAGCAGAAAATAATGGCTGTCAAACAGACGTCTGTTGAAGTGAAGTCCAAGCAAGAAGACGGAGAATTAGAAGAAGTTGTAGCCTCGTCTACAGATCCTAAAGAGCATAATGATGATGAGCAAAGCGAAGATCTTCAAGCCTCGTTCCAGAGTCAAGGTTTGTAAAAACATAGCTTTGATTTTGCGAATTTGATCCAGCGCACTACATACACTTTTTCAACTGAGTGCGAAATGTAGATACTCACTTGCTGTCTATTCACTGTATGTCAGCTATGTCCATATCGCTTCGAAACTCCTTACATCCTATTACCTCTGGCTGAGCCTATCATAAATTATTTATCTGAGTCTTAATTATAGCCATTGAATTGAATCGTGTGGATGCTCATAGCTGCGACCTTCAGCAACCTTGGTTTGGTCCCTATTCGGTGGTTTGGTGCTAGTCTGGAGTGATAAGCGATGACTGAGACTAGACCTTTGGCAGCAATACGATTTTCATAATAGTGAACTAGACATATGCTGACAAATGATATATATCAATCATAAAATGGGCTACCACAATTGTAATAATTGCCTTGACTGGGATTCGATCCAGGGACCCTCCGGACAACAAGCCACTTGACTACTCCCCTGCACTGAACATACAATAAAGTAGCCAGCCTAACTCGCGGTCCTTCCAGCCACAAGTCTCCTACACGGCCAAGGTGTTTCTTTGTGTTTCGGCTTAAAACCTTCGTCAGAGCATAGAAAATATAGTGAACTGGACATATGCTGACACATAATATATAATAATAAGAAAAATGCGAGCTACCACAATTGTGATAATTGCCTTGACTGGGATTCGAACCAGCCTTCAGCAGAGCATAGAACATATAGTGAAAATATCTTCATTCAAATTGCGTTTGTCTTTGTTTAGGAACATTATTGTATAGTACTAAGTCAATGAATTCTCTAAAGACCTGATGACAAAGCGAAACAAAACTGTACCTCCTCAATTGCTTTGAACGATAGCATGTAGGGACGCCGCAAAGATGACACGAGAGTGGCAAGCTCCCCTACTCAATTTATTCCACTGAGAGGAGAACTCTTCCTCCCCTACTCCCCTACTCAATTTGTTCCACTGAGGAGAACTATTCCTTTGAATTTTTATATTTTTTTCTTCACAAAGACTTTCTATTCATACCTCCATTTTTTGTTTTGTAGCTTTACATGAGATGATAACAGATGCCCCTAACGAAGCTGTACAGTTGATAGGAGAGAACCCAATCGATTTGATACCAAATGTTGATTTATCTCTCCCTGGCACTCCACTTGGCAGTGATTTTAGCAACAGAAGCACAAGCAGCATGAGCACTCAGAAAACAACATCAACAACAGCAGGCTCTGGTAGCTCTGTTTATTCTGCACGTGGTCAGATCTCTACACCATCTAATGTAAATATCGAAGAAGACTAACAATTCTTTCATTTGTTTAATAGGATGATGATCATAAACCCTCGGTTAAAAAACATAATTTTCTTAAATCAGACAGTTTTATCTTTTAACAGTTCAGCAGTTCCGATGTACTTCGGAACACGGAGATATATTCTACATGATGGTTTTGCCCCCCCTCAGGTTTGGGTGCTCGCTGTCAGTTTTCATTCTTAACCAATTCTTAAAAAACTGTACCATGGGTCATAACGGTGCTGTTCTTGATAGCGGGATGATAAAAATTGCACTCCATACTGACCTTGCATACTGTTTCTTTTTTTGTATAGAGGTGTAAATTCTTTGAACTTCTTTAATTGTAATTGTAATTATAGACTGAAGATTGTTGAATGTTAGTTTTGACAATAACGATAATTCACTAATTCACGCTTGCACTGCCACGAAGCAACTCCACAAATTGCGTCAAAGATGCCATTTATTGCAGCATGAATATCTGTTTGAAGTGTTTGGTGTTTATCAATACTTTGATATTAAATAGAGCATTTGTATTCATTGTCAAGTAAGCAGGGTCTTAAACTTTCTTATAATTGACATCACGGAGGTGAGGATTTTCGCTCTTGAGTTATTATGGTATCTTGTAGTAGCGTATAATAAGGCTACGATTTGCTAAAAATATAGGTATGGCTTATAAAGACCAACTCTACCCTATTAATGGTATCCTCCCAAATTATCTAAGTACAAATGCGGCTGTTCCACCCTGATCCCTTTCAACTTTTGATTTTTATTTTGAATTCATTATGTGTTCTTTATATCGGACTGGAAGCCGATTCTAAACTTTGCTACCCCTAAACGAAAAAGACCCGTTTTATATTTATTAGTTCTCGTTTTCGGAAGTTGGAGGAGATTATCTGTTCTCAAGTTATAAGGAAGTACCGTTTCATTGTAACTCCCACTGACATGAGGGAACGCCTCTACCATAAGCTTCTGTTAAATTGTTGCATGAATTGTGACTTCCTCATTCCTGTGTCCGTCTTCAGATGCGATCGGGCCAAGATGGAAGATCCTGGGGGAGTCTGGAGGTGCACTGCAAAACCCATCGTCCATAAATTTTAGGGCAAATGACCCTAAATCACAATTGTCCCTATTTTAACACTAAATTGTCCCTTATTTAACCCTAAACTTTTTGGATAAATTATTTTATTAATGCTTTAGTGTCAACTCTATATCTCATCCCTAAATCGTCCCTAATTCCAAATTACTCTTGTCCCTAAATTGTCCCTAAATTATCACGAATTTTTCTGACCCTAAATTAATTTTACTATCTCTTTTGGAAATTTGTCCCTAAATTGTCCCTAATATTTGAATTTCGTATAATTCAAACCATGGTTGGGAAAATTTTCGAAATATTATTAACAATACACTCCGTTTATTTGGCAATGAATGGTACACAGTTACAAAGTCATTTCTTGCTTATCATTAATGGAAAGTTTCAACTTTCCGCTATATCTGGGTGGGATAATTGATAATATCATCAGTATTTTCAGTCGCTATTGAGATTTAGTATGCGTATGTATCTGTTGAAAAGTCACGTTTTTCCTATTTATTGCTTGTGCACTTCTGCTGGCTGTTTTTGCAAGTTCTAATTTATCTTGAGTTGGAAGTCGATATTGCAATGTACTATATTCAGTGACAATTTTTAACGCAACGTTGCATCGAAGACCCTGTATACATGAGAGAAACTGGGTCGCTTCTGGTTGGGTCAATAGCCAGTTCTGGTTCTTTTGCAATGCATTTACACGAAGAGAACCGGATCAAACCGATCCAGCAATGTTTAGTGTTTACACGGGGTCGGTTATGTCGGTTACACTGCACGACTACCATATTTTTTGGTTGCCCCGTACGCTACCACATTTTCTGCTACAGAATAACTCCAAATTTCTCCATTTTATCACAGGAACGTCTTGTTGGGGGCTAGAGTAGAAAATTTAAATCGAAAATGACGTGTTTTCGTAGAGTTTCTGCATGTAGAGGTTTAGTCACGTTTTGTATCCGTACCAGTTTGGATCGATCCTGGTCGGATAGGTCCTAGTCCGATCCGATTCTAGACGTTTGCATGAAATCCAAACAGCTTGGCTCTCGTCTAAGAGAAGGTCAGAATGGTTCTGCTACGAGATTTGAAATTCCATGCGTTAGACTGGTCAGCATTAAGTCTCACTGCATGGCATTACTATTTACTTGGAAACTTTCTTACTTATAAAACCTTGCGTTTACGCACAATTTCGTAGATCCTATCCATTTCTTGTCCGCAAACCGACCTACTTTCCGGATCGGGTAAATAGGTGGATCAGAATCCGATCCAAAACTTGCTTTCTAAGAAAGTATCATTATGACTTACTGTAGAAATATTCAGTAACCACGCATGCATCAATTGCTAGACCCTATAGTGGATCGGATCCGTGTCTCGTGTAAACGGAAGCCCTACCCATACCCAAACTATAACTTCTGGATCCGATCCACTTTCGCTCGTGTAAACTCATCCTGAGGCCTGGCTTAACTAGGAGACATGTCGTGCGTGACATGGTTGCCAGTAACATGTCCCCTTGATGTCTCCAAGTTTAGCCGCCTCGGAAACTTTGTAGCGCGCGGCAAAATTTGTAGACACGAAAAGTTTTCTGAGAGACAACAGAAACATTTCTTGCCTCCGCGACTTGAAGGACATGTTGCTCGCTTGTCACTCGCATGTTTAGCCACCCTTGGAGACACGCCGAATACAGTGTCACGCGCGACATGTCTCCTAGTTTAGCCATTAGCTTTAGTGACCTACTCCCTCCGGCTGCCAAATCCCTTGGCATAATTTCTCATAACATACGCACACGCACGCTTAATGCTATGTCATTCAAGACCGTCATTGTGCTCCCTGTGCTTAATATGTGTACAATTATTCAAATTTAAATCTCTTGGGAAGTAATTCTGCCTTAGAAACTCGGATCCAGAGCATTATGCTGCCGTAGTTGGGCACATTTACAAACAAACTGAGCAACCGGAGAACAGTGGTACTCGTTCAGTCCTGAGTGTGGTGAGCTGAAGCAAGTCATAGGGAGAAAACAGAGCTGCTGGACTACCATAAAACAAACAGGTAAAAGCTTGTGTTTTGCTAATGCTTGATGCTTGCTTCTTGGTTTTGTTTTCCCCTAAGTTTGTGCTTCGAAAATGCGACACACTTAATCAGTCTATTGCAACCTAGGCCCTTAGTTATGAAACATTGGCGTCTTTAAAATATAAAAGAAAACAAAAGCTTGGAGTAGCTTTAAATTTCATCCGGTACACTACTTTGAATTCACTGCTTTGATATACAAGTTTTACCAAAGTTCAATTCAATAGCAAAATATTTTTTTGAGCTAACACATTTCAAGGGCCGACACAATACAGTACGTACGTATACCTAATGTCACGAGCCCTCTGCTTGAATTAGCCCCCACCCCACCCTAGAGTGAGAATTTCTTTATAAGCCCCCACCACTGAAATGTTGGTTTTACCTATTTGAGCTTATTATTGAGTTATGAGAGAAAAAAGCATTCTTTTAGCATCCAGGGCGTACCCTTATTGTTGTATGTCTGAGCCCCTTTTCGTTATTTTGTAAGTTTTAAGATAAAAACAGGGCTGAAAATGTGCTTGAAAAGGATATCAATAGGTCCCATCTTTTCTCTTTTTCTAAGTGACACTTGTATAATTTGAAGCTATTTGATGCCTTAAAAATGTGGAATAACCTTGGAGCTCTAGACGCCAGTTTCTGCAGGCGCTCGCTTAGTTCGCATCGCACATCGAAAGTCAAATCCTTACAATAAAAGTTCATCCGCGATTCTATAAAATACAAAACACTATTCCTTCGTTGCTTGTTTGCAGCAATAATGATATCAGCTTGGGCAAAAGAAGTAAAAATTTAATACATTTGATATGAAGATGGATTGGAATTGCAAAAAAAACTTAGAATATGTTTTGTTGCTCGAAAAACCGGTGTACACTCTTATTTTTCATAAGAACCAGGAAATTTCGATTAAGGCTGGCTGTTCTTAAATTTTTGCCGTTTTTGAGCCTGAGATATCTGTATTTTCAATGAATGTCTAGGGTGGTGGTTTGTGTGAAAATGCAGCATTCTTGTCTATTTCTTTTTCTGCTTGCTTTTTACGTTCAGTCTGACTGTCTTGCTTACATATTTAGCTGATATTCTTAGGGCTTTTGAACAGGCCACCCTCAGCTTGTTCTTAATTTGTTCTTAAAATCCAGGCAAAATCCAGGCTTGTGTTCTTATAAAATTGTTCTTACAAAAAAAAGAGTGTAGTTATAAGACACAGTATGGGATATCAAAAACGTTACAACTTAATTTCATTTAATTTCGTACGTTTACTATTGAACTTTCGAGTGGCAAAAATATGAGAGGGGTTTCATAGAGAGGGGGGCTTATTTCAAATTTTCACTTAAAAAGGGGGGCTCAATTGAGAGACTGGGCTTAATAGAGAGAGGTGGCTTAATAGAGCTTTTATGGTAATACACAATTCACTCTTTTTTATTATAAGAAACTCTTTTATAAGAAACTCGGTACTGAGATGAGTATTTGTTAAGAAACTTTCAGTACCCGACCCAAAATGATAAGAAACTCGCAGATCTCAGCTATCTTTAGAATTTGAAATATAGCCTCGGGAAAAGAACTTCTGTTACACAGTAAATATATTCGGACTTATCAAGGCTGTTTCTGACACTGTATTAGACATGATAGTCACCACTTATCATGACAAGCCTTTGATATTTAGTTGGGCAACGTTTCGGGAGAGATCCGTCTCCCATCATCGGGCAATGAGAAATGTGGTTTATTGCCTATTTATTGCAAAGGTCGGATCGAAAGGTGTGAAATTAACCGGACCTGCGAGGAAGCTCAGAATTTTTTGGCGCTCAATTTCTAAAATTTGTGGCGCCAAAATTGTGTTCAGTGCAACTTTTGATGTTATTCAACCAGATTTCTGGGATTGAGTAAGATACTTGATTGATACAAGGAGTTGATAGAACTGAGTGGCAAGATCACTTTTGTCAGTTCGACCATGGGTCACATTCGCTTTATGTTCTTTGAGCCTAGTACCTGTCTCTCTTTTCGATTGTCCTATGTATGATTTAGGACAATCTCTGCATGGTATTTTGTATACAACGTTTGATTTTTCGAGATCGTCAACTTTGTCTTTTGGTCTTGAAAGCGACTTTTTAAGTGTATTAAGGGAATAAAAAGTACACCTTATATTTTGTTTTGACAAAGATCGACGGATTTTCTCACTTGTCCCTCTGATATATGGCAGGTTCATAGAACATTTAGGCTCCTCTTTGTCAGCCTCAGTATTCTGTCTGGGCTTTGAGATTTTTCTCGTGACCTTGCGTATGTCTTCTTGTTTACAGTTGACATCCGCTATCTCGACTGCCCGCTATCTCGAACATTCGCTATCTCGAACGATTTTCCATTTCCCCTCGTTTTGGCATAAGGGTTTGTATAGAAAAATCATCCGCTATCTCGAACCCCGTTATCTCGAACATTCGCTATCTCGAACCATTTTCCATTTCCCATGGAGAAAAACCTGCTTTTTTTCTCGAACTTTGCCAAATTTTCTGCTGAACTGGATAAAGAGACGGGCTGAAAATATGTATAAGTTCGCCTAGCGGAGCGGGAATGGCAGCAGCTAAGTGACATGCTGCCCATGTATACAATAAATGAAGCTGTTCTCTTTCGAGATGTGCTGCATCGCCAATAGTAGGGATGAAAGCAGATGAGCTTTGACTCCTATGTAAAAAACCTGGCTTGTTTGATGAAATTTGGGATCAGTAACGCTGCATGTTAATAGGGGTTCCTTTTCCGACTTAAAAACTATAATTTTTTATATTTATATGGGGCATCCGTTATCTCGAACATTCGCTATCTCGAACCAATTCCAGTTTCCCTTGAGAGTTCGAGATAGCGGATGTCAACTGTATATTCATTGGCCTTTAGAACGCTTGAGATCCTTTTGTACTCATTATCTAGATCATCAAGATTGCTCGTGATAGATTTTGCTCTGTTGAAGTTACACGTTAAACATCTATTTGTTACACGTTAAACATCTATTTTTACAAAAAGCAGTTACTGTAAACGTAGATTGTATTGCTTTTTCTATTTGTCAAATTCAAGAATCAATTACCTGTTTTGAAACAACAAATTTTTATCCCTAAGAAACTGCTAAGAAACTTTCAGTACCAAATTCTCTAGACATTAAGCCTAGTTTTGGACGGAGACGTGCCATTTCAGTCCAAAATTTGGACCCATAATTCTGCCCACGTCTGAAAAATTTAAAGACCCATAATTCCGCAAACATGAATGTTGTGCCCAATATTCCGCAAGGCAAAGAACATTTTCAGATAACAAAATCATCTCATGAAAAGCAAGTAATGTTTAAAGGGCAACCTTGCTGATAGTCCAAAGAGTTATCAGTCCGGTCTGCACATTTTGTAAATGCTAAGTTTAATTCTTCAAAATTTCTCCAGATTGGTACCCATAATTCTGCATGTTTCCTCAAATGGTACCCATAATTCCGCACATACTTCTAAAAACGATATCGATAATCCGCACTTTTCAGAAAAAAGGTACCCCTAAATAATGGCACGTCTCCGTACCCCCAAAACTGTTAAGTTCCCCCCCCCCGAGGACTTCATTCCGTATGGCACCAAAGGAGTGCACGAAGCGAAGTAGGCCTGAGAGAGAGTCCATATTCAATTGAAAATATATAATTCCTGATATTCATAAATTTGTTCTTTCAAAACAGTTTATGCAGCAACCCAGTCCAATTTCTATGGCTCATACTGACACATATTTTGTCCACTTTATCACACTCTAAAAAAACCCCCCAGAATAACACCTCAAACATCAGCAGTTCAGAAATCAATAATAATCTTAAAAAACTTGCATTGAAGTCAACGAACATTCAGAAGTAAATATAATTGAAATTCAACTTTAACATTGATTTCAGATCCTAGTTTATTAAGCACACAAAAAGTCACATGCAGTATTAGTCAAACATTAACAAACATTAACAAACATTTATACTGCTTTCACATAGACACAATTAATTTAGCTTTATTTAAACTAGGTTAGATTTCGACCAAGGAAATCAATTCGAAGTTATAGACTGACCAATCAAGCGCAACATTTCTAAACAGGTATAAGTTAAACCAGTTTAACTTGGCACTGTAAATGCAGTACAAGGTATTGTTTTTAGTCCATATTTCAGATTCTAGATCATTTTACTTGCACGTTAACCGGTTAGAGCATGTACCACCCTCGTCCCCAGGCCCCAAATCGAATTTCCTCGAATCTAACCGTCAAATCGATTTTGGCCCTGGTACCGGCCACAAAATCTGCTAAAATATTAGCAATTTTGGCATAGGCATAAAAACAAGATGTAGATTCCGAAAGCAGATGTTCTTTGAAAGGAAATGCAGAAAATTTCATTGATAACTGTCGGGAAAGATACAATATTGCATGTAGCATCATTTTTTGTTTTTTTCACATGTTTTTCACATAGTTTTCGGCCTATTTAGGAGTGAAATTTTTAAGAAAATGTGACGTGACTTATAATTTCTATTGTTTGAACAGCCAATCAAATTGCGAATAGACAAGACCGATACCAGGGTCAAATATGGACAGCAGAGTTTTACGTAGAGGCCTATTCACCCTGGGAACGAGGTTGAGTATGTACACCTTTTGCACGCTTTTTTTAAGAAACTACTTTATAAGGAACCTTCATGTAGAAGGCCCGAAAATGTGAAGAACCTATACCACTAAAGACAAAATCACTAAAAAACTTTTCATTGTTGAGTATTTTTATCATTGCAATCAATCAAGAATTAGGAAGCCGATTCCAATCATCTGCAGTCGAAAATCATAGAAATTGTACATTACGCATGTAACAAATGTTTCCTTGTTACAACTGTTTAAGTAGTCTCAAACTTCGCTTACATGCAAGTGTTTCTGTATGGCATTAATGAAACTTATATGTGTAGTTTAAATTAAGCAACTATTTAGGAAATTTTGGAACTACTACGATCGTCACAAAAGAGGTCGAAAAGTAAGGAACTTAAAGAACTAGGCCTTGAGCTAGGTTTTTTATAAAAAAAGCGTGTAGTCAATCGTAGACAATAAAGCAACACATCTTTCCCGGGGGTACTTCATTGCATAAAATGCCTTGCTTGCCGCCCAGGTTTTCCAAGCCCACCGATGTCTACCGTTAAGTTCTGTTGCTCGTGCGGACACATGTAATGTCAAGAAAACAAGACATTTTTACCCATAGGTGCCAATATCTCAAATTTGTGGACCCAATTTAACACCTGAGACAATTCTTGATGATGCGAATAGGCCTTTGCACTAAAAATCAAAACGCCTTTACCCGATTTAGACCATAAAATTTACTCTAAATTCAAACAATTTATCTTTACATATTTCGCTACCCATACACTCTTTTTCTTTTATAAGAACAATTTTATAAGAACACGAGCCTGGATTTTGCCCAGATTTTAAGAAGAAATTAAGAACAAGCTGAGGCTGGCCTTTTAAAATGCGCTAAGAATATCAGCTAAATATGTAAGCCAGACATTCAAACTGAACGTAAAAAGCAAGCAAACAAAGAAATAGACAAGATTGCTGCATCTTCACACAAACCTAGTACCACCCTAGACTTTCATTAAAATATAGATATCTAAGTAACCAAGGAATTAAGAACAGTTTAAGAACATTTCAGGCTCAAAAACGGCAAAATCTTAAGAACAGCCAGCCTCGATCAAAATTTCCTGGTTCTTATAAAAGAAAAAGAGTGTATGTGTAAGGATTCTCTACGAAAAACAATCCCATATGCAGGGAAGTTGTTGCTGAAAAAATACCCATTTGAGCGGCCCGGATCGTGTTGACGGCCAAAATCCAAACTCTAAGTTACTAAACAGGCATTCTGAATTTGTCGACGAAAGAGAACTAATTGCGTTCCAGTTCCCTCACATTCCGATGGTTCCATTCCACAGCCGTACTTGGGTTTTCCGTCTTTTTGGCTAACATCGTCTTGCTTATTTGCTTTCTTGGAGTCACTTCTGATACGCGCGTTACTTTGCTACCATTTCGTGAGAGTCTGATCTTCGAGAGAAATTTGTAAAAACATTTGAAAGATAATTATGATGATGATTCTGAGGGTTAATTTTGCCATTTTCTTCATCTGCGAAAATAGATAAAAAAAATCAGCATGTAAGCATGTTGGTCATCTATTGCAATGTTCGGCATTCATGTCATGACAAATAGTTTATGTTAGTACACACTCTGATGAGGATGTAAATCTGAAAGGCCTAAGTGTGCTATAAGTTTAGTTTTAGTATTAGTTTTTACAAGTTTCAAAGTATTAAGATCAAAGTTTTTGGTTTCTTTTTGTGCATCCGCTCTTTTGTATTCTTATATTCGTACGTATATTCATCTACATAAAAAATCATGATAAATATATACATAAATTGTATGGTGCTGAAGAAGGCTGAACATAGCCGAAAACAAGAAAGTGAAACTAGAGGAGTGCTGTATGACTTTGTTAG
The DNA here is from genome assembly GCA_014526335.1 of Chrysaora quinquecirrha. Taxonomy (NCBI): domain Eukaryota; kingdom Metazoa; phylum Cnidaria; class Scyphozoa; order Semaeostomeae; family Pelagiidae; genus Chrysaora; species Chrysaora quinquecirrha. The sequence goes on along the minus strand of JACTAT010000061.1, from coordinate 965,939 downwards.
TTACTCAGCTTGCTTGTCACTCGCATTTTTTGCTATCTTAGGAGACACACCGAATGCAGTGTCGCAATCGAGATTTATGTCCCTTCAGTGTCTTCCAGTTTAGCCACCTCGGAAACTTTGTAGCGCGCGACAAAATTTGTAGCAAGAGACAAGCAAATGTTTCTGAAAGACAACAGGAACATTTCTTGTCTCCGTGACAGGCAAATGACTCGAGGGATATGTTGCTCGCTTGTTACTCGCATCTTTAGCCACCCTGGGAGACACGCCGACAGTATGTCGAGCGCAACAAGTCTCCTAGTTTAGCCATATAGCTTTACAGTTTGTGATATGTAATTCGTCCGCTTATGAAAATATGCCGATGCTATGGGTAAATGTTAGCTCTCAGTGCAGCAGAGAATGAAATAAATATTTTCGGAAAGTTGTTTCACTAGTGATAGGGATATCTTTTCAAAATCTTTCCATGGTATGGGTCAACCCTCGGGCTAATAAGAAGCACATGTATACCTACCTACCTCTCTGTACATAGAAGTTACCCCACTCCTCTCTCGGTCATGCGGTACAAGTTTGAATCCAAACATTGTGGTACACCACTTGTGGCAAAGTCAAGTATGTGAGCATATGTAAGCCTATCGCTCGTTGCGAAACGGGCAGAAAAGGATGATTTTGTCCTGTTGTGTCGTACTGCCGTCTTTAGATTGCTGATGTTGTTTATAAAGCTGTGTTTTTCTTCTGGTATTCGAAAATTGTTCGAAAAGATCCCCCGTGTTTTGCTATTTATCTTGCTTCAACTCCACTTCAAGAGGGATGTGACAGGGGGGATCTTTGGTTTCCAGAATTTGGTACCAGGTACCACCCCTCTGTTACCATGGTACCACTTCCCTGTCAACCCTCTCCTTCAACATTTCAACTGCACAATTTTTAATAAGCAGCTTGACTTTCATCCAGCCCTCAAAGTTGCTTAAAATTTTAGACATTTCAGCCCTCAAAGTTGCTTAAAAGTTGCTTAACATTTTTTGTACCTAATAGCGATCCCTGACTTCGCGGGTTAAAATCATCAGCTATTAGGCCTACAACACGACTTTTGGGAGACAGTGGTAGGAAAAACGTTAGCTAACGAACTTCAACATGCAAAACATAAGAACAAACAATTTCCTAACACAAGAAAGAGAATACGTTTGGTTGTTTGACTTCTTAGTTGCTAAGAGTAATTCAATTGAGCCCTCAAGTTGGTTAATGTTAAGGTCAGTTAGCCCTAGTTGCTTATTGAGCGGTTGCTTATTTAAAAAAAAGTGTACAAAAAAAGGGCTGAGATTGTGCTAAAATTTCTGGTGAAATAGCTTTCTTTATACTGTACATCCTTGCAAACTTGTCAGTTACGTTGAGAAGCCAGAAAAGAGCCAAAATAAGAGGTTTTAGGGGGTACCAGGCATTCTGTGGCGGCTGAAACCCTAGATATGTTAAGCAACTCTTGAGGGCTGGACGAAAGTCAAGTTGCTTATTGAAAAAAAAAAGTGTATAGAGAAAAAGTAGAAAATTGACAAACACTCACTTGTGACATCAGAGCCATGTCTATTCTTTGTTAGTAAATCATATGCAAAACCAAGTAATATGAAAGCTCCTGCAATACCACCAAGAACTACCAGTGGAACTAAAAGCTGAATTCTTGATTTCGTCGTAGCGATTTTGGCTTTCTACAAAGGCAATAAAAATACATGCATGAAAAATACGTTAATACAACGAAATGGAACGGGGAACAAAACAGTTTTCATCAATGCAGGTAAGATTGTCTACCGGCTCGTTCTACTGTTTGAAGATAGATAGGATCTTTGCACAAAACACAGAGATCTACTAAATTCAGAGTCTAGATGCTTGGAAACATGTTGACAATCGGTACTCTAAGGCTTAGCTATATCTTGTTTCTGCTACACTTAGTTCGAGTTGCTGTACTGACTGAAGAAATGGAATGAAATCTTTCGCGAAAATTTGGGGAAAAACCCAGCCGAGTCCCCAAGTCTCAAAACATGATTCTTCAAAAATAATGCATGCACGTTCTCTTCTAAGCGTGAACAAAAGTCTTTTTTGTTCTTTGGTGTTTGTTTACTGAGATGCCTTGAAAGGTACGTAAACTGCAAGCAGCCAGCGTCATGCCTAAGAATAAAGTGTTGCTTCTCGCAACTTTTTGTTCGTCTTGCGAGATTCGGCTACGCATCTTGTCTATAATTAACTGTCTCACAGGTATTCGTCTTGCAAAAAGAATTTTAGCTATGAACTGTTTTCAATGAATAATGGACAAAGACATAATTTTAGTATCTATCAATAGTTGCATTTACATCGAAGTAGATTAGACAGGGTATTTTGGCCGGCAATCTAAGGAAGTGCCTAACCTTTGTTTTTAAACTTGATTCCCGGTAAATCGACCACGCTGAATCGTTTAAGACCAGGAGCCAAATCGAGAAATGCTTCTATCACGTGATATACGACGTCATGATGACGTCATAAAAATATACATTCTACCCCTTTTAATTCGTTTAATAGCCATTTTGATATGGAAGAAAATGGTTAAATAGAACACATATAACACATCAAGAGCTTTCGATTGATATACATTTTGTCGCATTTCGAAGGTTAAAATATTTATGATGACGTCATCGGTACCTTTTTGAGCAGGTCCTTTCATAGTGGGGATGTTGGTAAAACAATTGTGCATTTGATGTTACCACTATCAAACTTGGCGAAAAGGGGTAGTTTGACATGCTGAAAAAGTTAAAATATAGACCTTAAGTGAGAAATGCCCCCTTGTGCTATTTTTAGACTGGGGTAATCAGTACCAGACCTCTACATAAGCTACAACACTAGTTCTGTTGCAAATTGTAATACAAGCATCAAATTTAGCGAAAACAGCCAGTTTGACACGTTAAAAAAGATGGGATATGTGCCCCAACTGAGAAGTGCCCCCTTGTGCTATTTCTAGACTGGGGTAATAGGTACCAAACGTCTACCCTCAGAATGAGTACCTCTATCAAAATCAAATGGCATCTATGTCTCACAAGTCGCAGACTGAAATTGCTAGAACTTTTCTAGACGAAAATAAGAAGACGCTAAAATTAAAGGCAGATCACATGTCTCATTACCTGTGCTCCGAGCAGTGCTTGATTAACCGCTTCTCCCCTCATCTTTTTTCGACATTTTTGCGTGAGACATTGCTTGTCCATCACTCTCAAATTACGGATTGAACTGACGACTGTTTTGTTATCATTTGGATCTATTTGTGGCTCTGCAACGATTCCAACCCTCAATTCACAGCTGAATGTCCTTGCAATGCGTAAACCTTTGTTTTCAATATCATGCTTGAGAAATATCGCCGAATTCTTTTCGATCAAAGCTCCAGCGGTTTCTTTTTGTTCCAAGGCAGTGAGAACGGCTTGAAATGTTGCATATTCTATGGATATAGAATACCGTTAAGTTGGGACTAACCGTTTATGGAATGAAAAGAAGAAGATATGCGAAGATACAGATAAAAACCTAGACTTATTACATTCCTCCCACTTTTCGGAAACAGCATCTAACAACTACATCAACATAACTGCTGTTTCCTCAGAGGGGAGTTGGGTGATGGGTTTGGAGGAGCGCACACGACGACGAATGTACCGCAGGAAGACCGTAACGCAAGAAATGAAAGACAACTCTGAGGTTTTTTATGTAAATGAAATGCCATTCAATATTTCGCCTTATAGTGGAAGGATTCATTGCAGTTAGTTACAGTTCATAATGAATGGTATTGTTTGGCAAGACGATATATTAGTTTTGCATTGATTAATAACCTCATAGTTGTCTTTCGTTTCTCTCATCGCGGTGATCCTGATGCCTGATTTTTTAAACCATATGTAGTCTAGGACACACAAATCATTGTAAATCAACTAAAACACACTAAATTTGTTGAATTCCCGTAACCAAAAAATTATTCCCAGAATTTCCTACGAAAATTCTCAAAGTTTTTCTTCCATTTCATAAATTTTGCAACAAATATGGCTTAAAGACGAGATTACCTGTGATATCAGCATTTTCTTTTCTTGCACATGTAGCCTCTGGTCCATCTTTTATAACTGCAACCTTTGAAGAGCAACGTTTAGACTTAAAGCAATATGGACCGATACGTAAATCTAAGCTTTCCGATGACATATAATTCGAAGCGGGACAGAAATTTGAAGCAAAAAAGAAAAAACGAATATTTAAATGTGCGCCTTAAGAATGCAGGCACCGTTCAAATTCAAAAGATTCGATAGACAGCCGTTGTTGTTGTTGTTGTTACTTTATTTTGAGTAGGCTGTTGTTTCTAGCCTTTTCAGCTAATTAATGGGACCCCTAGTTTAAGATCCCTTCCGAAGGACGGCAGAGTGAGTTGTTTAGTTATCCATCTGGAAAGTCATCCATCCAGATGCTGACCTCACATGACCAAGCTTGTGCGAACAGGCCCGAACTTGGGCTCTAAAAGTTCATTTAGTTTTTATTTTCTGTACCGAGAAAGATTTTTTCTAACTGCTTTTCTGTCAGTCAAGTTGGATTTCAGCATCTGTTATCAGCCCCGGGGGGGTACTTCAATTGTTCAATATACTAGACGTGCCGCCCAAATGGGTAACTTTTTAAGCGCCAATTTCCCTACATATGGGTTGATTTTTCGTAAAGAATCTCTACACATGGGTATAAAATATATAAAAACCTTTAGACGTGCATTGCTTTGAAAAGCCTGATAAAGAGTGCGTTTTAATTTTCAGCGCAAAGGCCTTTTCGCTGCATTTACAGTTGCCTCAGGCGTTAAATTGGGTTGAAACTTTCATTGTTTTTTCTATACATGGGTACAACAAGTGACAGAATTTATCGGTAGACATGGGTGGGTTTGGAAAAACTGGGCGGCACGTCTAGTCTGTTGAACAATGAAGTATCCCCCCGGGTTATCAGCAAGCTTATAGTGTGACAGGCATGGGGCCCCAGACTTTTCCGAAATAAATGAAAAGTGGCCCCCTTTCGGGATCAAAGTGTCCCTTCTTTGAAATATCACCACCATTTTCTGTTCACTTTTAAGATGTGTTTTAGTGCCAGAACGCCCTTTCTCGACTCAGGTCTCAACTTCTATGTGGTGCTACACTCTGCAGCAATGTGTCTTACGATTGATCTCATAAAAGAAGCTGATCCAGCCTCCTGTTTTGTCGTTGCTCCTACTTTTGAGGAGATTTCTCCGTCACTGGTGTGAGGCAGCCTTGCCGTATGCCGAGAAAGAATACTTAATGAAAAAGCTACCTTCACTCCGTATAATGAGTTGACGGTTCCTTCTTGGATCAAGTTGGTGAAATTTGCCATCAACAAAGGAAAAAGGCACAAACTAATTAACATCCATGAAAGAGTAGTAATTCTACCACATGTTGTTCTTGGTACTTTATCACCATACCTATGAAAAGATAAACTGTCTAAGCTAACAACGTCCCAAATAAGGTTTCAATACTGAACTCGAAGTCTTAACATATATGCTACTTTATATAATAGGTAACATATGGTAGCATGTCATTTTCAATCCTAAACGTTATTTGAGAACGGTAATTTGTGCGGTAACGCGTGTGGTAACATGTTTGCAAATGTTCTGTCTTGCATCGTTGGGTACAATATCATGGATAAGGAATGGAAGAGGGAATTCCACGTCTGCACCCACTCCATATAACACACCTGTATTTGCAATATTGAATTCTGAGTAACTGAATACTTTCTTGCTCAGACCCCTGGAACCCCTGAGACTCCAATTTCCTAGTCTCCTGGATATTACCACCTAGCACTTTTTCATTTGGCACTACTTGCGGCCAGCTTGCGGCTAACCTTAGCCACCCGTAAAGGTTACATTGAAACAAGACTTCTTAAACATGAGTCTTTGACTAAAGTAGCTTACCCGACAGTTGTCATAGTAACACAAGTGAACCAAAAGCCAACTGCAGCACCTGTGGAGAATTCATGTGGAAAACATTCTTTGTTGTAATTTCTTTCCTACAACATGTAATAAAGATAAAATTACATTTTAATTACAAATAACATTCAATCTACTTGATGAAATAAGAAAAATTCTATCAAAACATATCATTCCTTGCAACGTTCATAACAGTCATAGACTTACGTGAACGTTGTTTGGACGTACGTACAATAAAAGGCTTTTCATTTGAAGGGAACTTATGATGACGGGGACTGGAATAGCATCTGAAATTTAATATTTAAGGGGGCTTATTTGGGGTTGTTACAACGTGGAATTTACATACGGAATTTTCCGTTATAATATTCCTTGTGCATGGGTGCGATGCTAGTTTTCATACTCTTACTGCTGGAGGGTTGGAAAGATGGGGGATCGGGACAGCATTCAGGAGGTTCAGACTTGTTTGCAAACTTTGTCAGCAAACTGCTGAAATGCAGTGCGAACGGGCCCTACGTATAAGCATTGGACAATCATCAGCTCTGACAAGCAAATTGAGTGTATACGTGAAATCAAGAAAGTCACTGTAAAATAATTAAAAAATATCAAATAAAATATTAATGCAAATCTTAATAAGCGGGGTGTCATTATAGATGGGGATTTTTCCAAAAACAAATTAGCTGGGGGCGGTAATTTGGCATCCATTGTTGGGAAACCTCGCGCTACCCGCGCACCTCACGCGCTATGATGATGATTATCTCATATTATTCTGTATTAGTCACTACTATTGTAAGTTTATTATTTTATGTCTTAAACTAGAAAAACAGGTTATAGAAACAGGTCTAAACCTTATTGACGTACATCGTGTAACTTGTTCTTATTTCATTGGTTTGACTCAATTGTAATCTTAACGTTCATTGGTTGTTCTAACATGTTTTTTCCGTTTTTCTTATGCATGTAATGGTTGAGCGATGACTCAAAAGTAGCGTGTTTTTTAGTATGATTTTACAGAGTTAGAGTAAAGTTGTGTTTTATCTCTGAGTTCTCTTTATAATAATCAAATTCGGGAATCAGTTAGAAGAGATTGGTTGAATTCTCTCAACGTCATAAGATCATTCCAACTATATTCGAACCATTGGTTTGGCCTACTTGGACAATAACAGAACTTGAGGAATCAAAATTGATTAAATCTTGGCTTAGGCACTTATATTTGCATGTAAGCTGTAGCATTTGAAGCACTTTACTAAACATGCCGTTGAATTTCATTGTGCCGTTGTTGTATAGTGTGCCATCTTGTCCCGTTGCTATGGTGAAATATGGCTCAAGGTTCATCCACGTCACGCGAAAACCTTTCTCGCAATTAACTGCAATGCGAGAGGAAGAAACACATTCTAAAACATTTGCTACTTCATTAAATTGGTTCAATGCTTCGTTGGCTTTTATAACAGTTGGTGTAAATAAAAACAACGTTCCAAATAACAGCCAATTTTGCATTCTCATTCTGCTTGGCAAAGGATAGGCCATATTTGCAGATGCTAAATACTCGTCGATTAACTCGATGAAGTCCAGTCACAACTAGCTATTGACCAGTCACGGCTATTAAATAAACATAAGTCTGGTTCTCTGCTCAAAGCAAAGCTTCCATTTAAGCCTGTCCACTCATTCAATATAGATTCATCATTGACTGGAACACTTTGAATTCAAAGATGAACTTTTTCAAAGAGTTCTAAGGTGACCACAATTATCAATTCGCTGTATGGCGATATATTACTGTTTCTAACGATGCTCCCTGCAACAAAATAGATCCTTTAAATAAAACTGAAGAAATGAACTTTTTTGGTTTTTGAGGCTTCGTTAATTTTAATTTCACAAGAAAGCGCTGATTGTAGCTCTTCATTACCTAATGAAATATTTACGTACGGATTCTGTCGGAATCAAGTCAAAAATTAAATCGTTGACTACGGACTTAGACTGAGATCAATGGTTCGCAATCATTTTGATTTTATCAACAACAAAAGCTGAGCTGACGATATATTATTAAAGAGACGGTTTACAGAATGTCAGAACGCTTCATTAATAGAACATAAACCTGCTAGCTACAATTACAAACATAAGCTCCGGCATAATCTATCTGATTTATCCCTCGACACGACTTTCATACAACAATTTTGATCAATTTTCATAAATTATCGTTTGTAACCTCCAAACTCAACCACTCATCATGAAAAACAGAATAACGAAAGAACGAGAATAATCCTCTCTCAAAGTTCGACAGACGCACAATTGAACGCTTGTTACATGTACTTACTACCAGCTACAAGCAACTGTTAGCTTTGCACAGAATATATTGCAAACATTGGTTATTTCTAAAATTAACGTTTTCCATCAAATAAACCTTAATATGAACAATTTATGTTTTTTATTTTGATGTAGACCTTGATTTGGATTCCTTAATTTTGGTTTTAATTAACTCGATATTGTAATTTGTCGCAAGCTTCTAGTTTTGTAGTTTGTAACGTAAAATATTTTGGAAACCTTCTTTCTATTTTTAGTTTATCCTAACTTTATAATTATTTTTGTTTTTAATAGGTTGGTATTTATTGGCTATATCATTTTAGATGTAAAGCTATTTTAAAAACCAACGTTGAATAAAGAATGAAAAAACCTTTAAAACGAACTGTTGATGTTTTTCAGAACGGATTGTAAACGCCCTTTAAACGCCCTTTAAACGCCCTTTAAACGCCCTTTAAATGCAGTTTAAACGCCCTTTAAACGCGAAAGATACACGATTACATGTACTGTAAGCACTCTAGTCTTCGGAAGGTACTGTAGACGTCCTATGAACGTACATTAAACGCTCTTTAAATACGAAGACGACCCTTTAGACTTTAGAGGCAAACCAACGCTCTTTTCATGTACTGTAACCACTCTTCAAAACGTACTGTAGAGGTCCTGTGAACATACTGTAAACGCTCTTTAAATACGAAAACAACCCTTTGGAGGTAATGATACGCGATTACAAATTATACACATCTAGCAATAACATTGCAAAGCACATATTTAAGAAATTCAGTTTTTAACCTATAAAGCAGCTTATTTTTCGTTCTTTTGGCGAAATTAATTATCAAAAAGGATAATATCAATAATCAAGCCACACTCTTGGTTTAAGCCCTTGATTCTTAAAGCCTTTTTGTTTAAGAAACTGGATTACTGTAATCTATACATAAACAGTTTACGCCTCCCAGCAAATTTCTAGCATTTTCGTGTAGCTAAGTGATTCAGATATGCAAATGGCACACCTTAATAATTCAAAGATCTAACCAGAATCTATGTAGACTTATTACATGACAACTCTGCAGCTGTTTGAGTGGTTTGAGTATTTTCAGCGTCCAGCAATTCAACTCAGTAGCGATGCTGATGACTCGTGTAACAAGTCTAGAATTGATCTAAGCCGGGCTCAAACCCATGTTGGCCAACTTTGCCACCAACAATTGTAGGCCAACATGTTGGTACGGTTTGCTACAAATGTTGGCCTAATAAAACAGGTGTTATTTTGGAAAATTTTCTGGGGGAGCATGCCCCAGACCCTCTTAATAAGCACACTTCCGGTGTGCTGTGCGCCTTTTGCGCAAACCCCCAAATGGGGTCTTCGAAAATTTCCTTAAAATAGGCCCTGGAACAAGAAGATTTTGTCAAGAGAACAAGGGAACATGTAACCTCCATACACGCTTACGCTTTTTTATAACGAACCTAGCTCAAGGCCTAGTTCTTAAAGTTCCTTCTTTTTGACCTCTTTTGAGACGATTGTAGTTCCAAAAGTTCCTTAATAGTTCCTTAATTTTAACTGCATATACAGATTAATGACTACCCTACAGAGACATTTGCATGTTAGCAAAGCTCGAGACTACTCAAAGAAACATTGGATACATGCGTAAAGTACAATCTACAGTATGTGATTTTCAACTGCAAATGAATGGAACGGGCTTTCTAATTCTGGATTGTTTGCAGGGATAAAAATATTCAACCATGAAAAGTTCCTTTTCTCTTTAGTAGTATAAGTTCTTTAAATTTTTGGGCCTTCTACATATAGGTTCCTAATAAAGTGGTTCCTTATAAAAAAAAGCGTGTAAACGACCCTCGTAAATATCATTGTGGTCTGATCTTAGAAACAGTAGAAGGTACTAATGTATTCTTGATACCGAGATTGAGGTACCAAGTTACTAATGTCATTATTTTGACCCATTCCCTTACACGTTTTTAAGCTTTTTATCAGTTGACTTTGTTCAAAATAAAATATTGATCCTGGTATAATAACACGATTATTCTTGTAAACTTTTCGAAAAGAAAATTATCACGTTAGGAAGGTAGGCCTAATTATAACTAACCTTACCGCAGATTCTTCATTGAATGAAACATGATGATCAAAATGGTCAATAAATTCTCTGCCTAACTCAGTACCGTTCGCGAATATCTTAGGACAACTTCATCTATTTACTATTTACCATTGCCTTCATATGTCTTCTGTCTAAGACGCTTGGTACCCTACTGGTTTTAAAACAACCGCACGAGGTTTTTTCAGGGAAATCATTTGATTCAGATTTTCGAGCCCCTACGTTATTGTTTTGTTTTTATTATTAATCTCGTGAACTTGATTAAATGATCGGTTTTATTCAACAATTGAATATTCAAAAAGGTTTTTGCTTGCAAGTAGCGCTCGAGAGCATGCAACTGAAGGGCTTCTAGAATCTAGCGCATTAGTCTCCCCGCATGTGCGCAATTGATGGTTGTGTTACTGCATTCGATTTAGCCAAAATTGTGTCAGCAACTTGTCTTGTCAGCGGATTTGGGTGCAAGTTGAAAAAGAGGCTCTTGAAAACAAGTCTTGGAAATTTAGTAGAAGTTGAAAAAACAAAGCCATAACATGCGAATGCGTGAAAACTGGTACATCGGTACCAAGTCACGAATAATGACCGGTACGCTTGCAAAAAGCCGGTACACCGGTACCTTGGACATTGTGCCAACTGAACGTAAATGGAGTGTTCCTGATTGGGTGACATGATCTAGCTGTGTTCTTGGCAATTCTCCCAATGGCGTAGTGGCCAAACTTTCACATGGAAGACTGGAAGTGTGCTTTGGAGTATGGAGGGTCAAATTCTTACCCAAAAATAAAAATGTGGATTAACCCAAAACTTTGCACCCAATGATATTGATGTAATGAATTCTCTTCAGAGTGGTCATACAGAAAGGCTACTGTTCGTGTCATATTCTATCATAGAGTAAATTAGAATGAATTTAATGTATCACAAAAATATTACTCGAAAAACGGACCGTTCTTCGTCCCTTCTGTGACCGTCGAAGTCACACGGTCACACCTATACGGCATCAATACACAAATCACGAAACCACGAACCGATTTCACGTGACACGGTTAGGCCTAACCTCACGCATTCATCGAAAGTTTTTCATTGTCCAAATCACACACGAATAATGATCAAATAGCGCACCAAGAAAAGTATCGTAGGTGAGATGTTATATTTGGTGAGAAACAGAATAGGAAAGGCAAAGTAATTGTTGATAAACCAACACAATATCAAAATTACTGAGAGTTTGATGCAAGGCAGACGCCCATAGTAGTATCTTGTACACACTTTTTTTATAAGAATACAGTCTATAAGAATATTGAAGCTGAAAATGGCTGAAATTTAAGAATTGTTTAAGAATATTGCCAGGCTTAAGCTTCATGAAGACAAGTTTTTATTTCTCTGCGTTTTTCACAAGACACCAAAATGTGATTGTCGCACTTGATATGTTTTACAATACACATTGGACTACATTGCTTAATGAGATAGACGGAGTTGAAGCAGTAGCTTCTTCTAGGTTAGGTTTCTTTATCATGAAATGGTAAAGAAAACTGAAAAATGTAAACTCGTACTCCTAGTACTAATAAAAAGAAAATTAGGGAAATCTCGTATGAAAACTGATTTGAACGGCGAACTTCATACACTATGAGATAACAGGTACGGCAAGGCAAAGTTTTCTTCATGTTTCAGCAATTAATATACAATGGACACTTACCATGCTTTATAAATGTTAGTACCTCAAGAGCAGGTTCGTTCAAAAATTGTGAATATTAAGCTGAAAATTCAACTGCAAATCAGATCCAGCTATTTAGTATGATATTCAATGAAGCATTCGATGAACGGCTACACGTAGTACTGTGTTTCTCATATTTGCGATGTAACTATATTTCTTTTGCCAACTGTTAAATCATTCATTCCATATCTAATTTACATTAAATATGATGTTTCATTAAAATTCAGATAGGGATCCGACTGTTTGTTGGCTTAGAAAACAAAGGAATAAAAAAACATGCCTTTCTATCTACAAGATTTTGATGTTTAGAATACTTCTCGTCGGCCAAACGTAACTAAGGAACCGTGATAGAAGAAAGTACATCTTCAGTCTCCAATTCACTGAGGCAAGAAAATTGCGAAAGTCCAATACGCGAGGGGAGATTAGTACCTCAAAGATTTAAACTATAACTATAGCCTGCAGGATTTCCATGACATGAACTTAAACCCCGTTTAATCGAGCAAAAATGGATCTGATCTAAAGTGGATCCGATCTACTTTGGTACAGATAGGCCTTGTGTTTATACACAATTTGTAGATCCGATCCACTTTTGGTCCGCGAACCGACGTGGATCGCTTTGAAAAATCCCCTCCGATCCAATCTACGTTTGCGTCGTGTAAACAGGTGGATCCGATCCAAAACTGGCTCTCTTTGAAAATATGATTATAATTACTATAGAAATATTCAGTCACCACGCACGCGTCAATTACCAGACCCAAAAGTGGATCGGATCCGTGCCTCGTGTAAACGGAAGGCCTATCCGTACCAAAAAACTAGAACCGCTGAATCCGATCCACTTTAGATACGATCCACTTTCTCTCGTGTAAACGTAATTTTAGTTTATAGGCAGAATCTAACAGGTAGGGCCTTTGAGTACACTCGATGTACACACCTAGACATGCTGGCTTGAGATCTGTCATCAGCGATTGCGAAACAAATAAAGGGCAAGGGTAGACTTAGTACCCGAGTCCCAATTATCGCTCATCAAACCGAGACTACGCCAAACCGAGATCGCTCAAACTGAGATTGCCAAAACCGAGATCGCGCAAACGAATTTGAATGAGCCGTAGTTTGAACGTAGACTTATTACACGAGTCCCACTATTCGCAAACAGCAACAACAACAACAACAACTACCCTATAGCTGTTTGCTCAAAGTCCAGCATAGACTAAATAGCGAAACTACGACTCATGTAATAAGTCTAGTTTGAACGTCCAGGCGATTCATTTCAATAGCGATAACTACGACTCAGGTAATAAGTCTAGGGCGAGGGGATGGAATATCGAAGAAAGGCATTTGAACTGATAAACGAAAAACAATTTTAATGATTAAAGAGATGAAAATACGACACGAAGCGTTAACTTTCAATAAATCGCTTGTAAGAGGTTTGGACCTACGCTACGTTTTTCAAAGGACTTTTCCAAGTCTATTATTAAATACAAGAGTGTATGCGCTACCTTATTTCCTCAATTAAGGGCCCGGGGCGTTTAAAAATCAGTCTCAAAGAGGAGCAATTATTTGAAAATTCAAATTCTTCTCTACCCAAGTCCCAAATTCAATGTTGTTTCGGTACGACACCTTCATTAGTGGGCGTTCACAAATAACACTGCGAAGATCTCTTGCATATCCCGGGCAGAGAAGTGACCAAAGGCAGACACAAAGAAGTTCATGAGGATTATCTAAATTTAGCGTCTAAACGTAAGACCTTTAAAGACCTTAGCCTTAACCATAGTAGGGGACTTTCAAACGCTTTACCAGAAACCTTGAAAAGGAGACAAGGGTGTCAAAAATGGTGCTTTGGATTTATTGGGATTGCACCGACTATCTGAAAGCAGCAAGATTTATGCCAAACGTTGCGCAGCATGTCGGAATGGCAATAAGATATTTAGTTTTTTAATCAAGTAAGGTTATAAATTTTCTACTCCCCACTTTTCAGGGGCACTGGAGCCTCTTGCGCAGCGGGTGCCTCCTTGTCCTCGTACAGTATAAATTTGCCAAATTCTTTTTTCCTGTTGTTTTGCCCAAAATTTGTTACTTCTGGCCCCGCCACCCTGCGTTGCTTGCAGCACCCCTGCCCTTTTCTGTATTATTCTTTTGGGTCATGTTAGGCTTGCAAACCCAATGATATTGATGCTAATCCAAAGAAAAAACATCGGTAAATTGTAGTGTTTCCATGAGTAGTTTTTGTTGAAACGAAACATTGAATTGACGTAGCTAAGAATGAAGCAGAGTAAGTAAATTTCTTTCTTGGAAATATAATGCAAATTTTACTCTAACACTCTCAATTCGAAATATTTGAAGCACGTTTCAATACAGGTTTATAACATGTTTTGAATCTATTTTATACACAATGTCCGACAATCTATTCTGCTCTACCTAGCATTGAGCATTATTATTTGCATGGAAGCGCAAGAAATTTAAAACAATTACGTACCGATTCATGAACTTCTACACCAAGATTGCTATTTCCGATAGCTGATGAAATCGAAAAATGGATGTAATCAACAAAGAGCCGACAAATGATCCTTGTCGTACAACTTGTCTAACATTGCCAATAATAAAGGTTATATCGTTTATACTTGACTGAACTGAGTCACGTGAATAGGCTTTTCTTCTATTATCACAGATAATTTACTTTCGGTTGATGTTTTCTGAATGATATGACAAACGAATCAAAATGAATATCATTTGTAGGACAAGCAGACCACAACAACAACTTGCCGATCTAAATTTGCAAAATATGATCCCGGGGGTACTCCAAGCGATTCGGGGTGCTATTTTAAGAAGCTTTTCATCCTTCTAACGGATACCCTTAGAACCAGCGCTGACAAGAACCAATAAAAAACAGAGGAAGGGGTGAAGCAAAACGACGAAAGATCCTGAAAATACATAATTTTTATATTCATAAGAACAATCTTTTAAGAAACACCAGCCTGAAATTTGGATTAACATGTTTTGCTATATTTCCTAAACTATCTTGAGATGCGCACAAGTAAAGTTCACGTGAAGCCAATGACCGGCAGCGCATTTTAAGCATGTTTTTAAGAAGGGTAGGGGGTGATGAATTGGGGAAAATCGCTGTTCAAATAAGAATAAGAAACAGGCAGGCTGAAATTGAAGGTAATTTTTCTTATATAAAAGAGTGTATATTTTCCTCTCTTTTCTCATTCTTCTTCATCATTTTCTTCGCCCTGCTCTTTGAGGTTTTGTTGCAAAGGGTACCGAAGAGAATAAAAGGCCCCAAATTTCAAAACAAAAGCAGTGGCTCAATTTCTTACCCAAAACAAAAATCAGTTTCCTTAGACACCATCAACTGTTCTTAGCGACAAGCGAATGATCAAAAGTGTGCCCCAAAAGTTTTGATGATTTTTGCAACACCTAACAATGACAGTGATTCTGAGAACCCAAGTTATATCATTTTATGAATTTTCAAACACCTAAAAATTACCGCGCGAAATCACTCTCGCGCGAATTTTTGTAAGTATCCCCCGGAGTATGATTTCTAATTGAATGAGCCACCATCGTGTAGCAGGTATAAAATAATAATTGAACGAGTATCAAGCTACGATAAAGCATGTAACTGCAAATAATTAATGAAGATATTCTTATCAAACAGCGGCAAAATGTTTATGGACAATTTACTTTTTGATAGATTTGCTCATGCCCTGTCGAAATGACTGACGATTTGGAATACGCGTTTGCGTATGATTGTGCGTAAATATAGATAAACAAAATGGCAGATTTGAATTGAAGGATAAGGAGGCTGTACAGGAAAAGCAATCTCTCTGTTTTCACGACAGGTGTCAGAAAAACACGAAACCGCGAAGCAACGGGACTGAATGGAACCACCGCGCACCAGAGCACTTGCTTGTACAGAGGGGGGCTTTGGGATTTTACGGGTTGCGGGTTTGACCAATTTACGGCATCGGGTTTTCGGGTTTGCTCCGAAAATCGTGCAAATTTTCGGGTTTAAGGTATTTGTCTCGGGTTTTTTAATTTCTGAGCTCGGGTTTAGTTCATTTTGGGTTTTAGGATGAAAATATTTAATGTTATTCGATGATTTTCAATGATTCCGTTAGTATGTGGCATTTTTATCTATTTTGGAAACTGGATGATCCCAAGTCAAATAAAAAGAATAATGATAAAAACCCCAAGCAATTTAAAAATTTGGCTTCAAAAATGATGTATCGGGATTACTTATCTTATTTTCGTGGGTTTTCGGGTGTGCTAAATTTTCGTCCCAGTTGGCGGGTTTTGATTCCCCCCAAAGCCCTCCTCTGTACATTGCGCAGTCTTTTAGAAACGGGTGCTGGATAGCGAAGGTAACGAAAAATTTTTCTGAGACCAGGCCGTTTTGAGCGTCAGAAAATGCCCTTCTCAAACAAAATCGCTTCTCCCTGTTCATGTATGAAGATTATTACGAAGAACACATATGAATCATTGCAACTATAAGGCGTTACAGAAACGTGGTATTAAGATACAGAACGAAGTCAAACAAGCTTCGAAAGCTTGTCTTTAGTGAACAAGGAAATAAAAGTGTGCAACATAAAAAGAATAACATAACTAATAACAAAGGCGTTTCTTCTCACTAAACAATCAACTGTAACTACAGAAGATCTTTTCGAACAAACATAACAACTGTGTTAGCTCACTGAAACCATACATTGTAAGCGGTATGTGACGGATAGACCAGTACCGATGATAAGCTGCGCCGCTAAGCTCTCGGCCTCAGCCTACCATCTCTAGCCCGCACTGTACAAAACAAT
>JACTAT010000061.1:315718-330113 GCA_014526335.1 Chrysaora quinquecirrha | reverse complement strand
CTGTCTCCCAAAAGTCGTGTTGTAGGCCTAACAGTTGAAGATTTTGACCCGCGAAGCCAGGGGTGGTTGTTAGGTATAAATGTCTAAAATTTTAAGCAACTTTGAGGGCTGGACAAAAGTTAAGTTGCTTATTAAAAAAAATAAGTGTATTTTATGACGAAAGGCCTAGTATTCCTATTCAACATATACAAAATTTGCCCCAAAACGTCGCAATGAAAGTTTTAAAAAACCTAAATTTAGCTGCGGGCCCTTAAATGGCCCGAGCCCCCGGAAAAGCTGGATTTAGTAAGTCCAACTCTTAAATTTAGGCCTTCGTCGATTTTGCAACGTGAATAGTTGTTGCTGTTGGTGCTATAGGTTATTAGAGTGCCAAAGAGTGGAACATGTGTAATAAGTCTATGACTCTTACCTTCTCTTCCACATCAAACTTAGTAGACGTGCTTTTGTAATATCCAACTGCTGATAGCTTTTCAAGAACGATGTCAGCATACTGGATGGCACAAGAAGAAACGATCTGTTGAAAGAAAACGTAAAAGAAAATTATCATAAGTTTCTAAATTGTTATTGTTGCGAAACAAAGCAACATTAGCTAGCTATAATAAGGAAGAGCTAAATTTCGTCTTCATAACGTATGTGGGTATGTGTGCGGCTTGAGGTTCGTGGGGGTTCTTCGCAGTTGATTTCTTTCATCTTTATAATGGACTACTCAATTCAAAGTTTTCGTCCGCACCTTGATTGTTTCATTGTTTCATAGTTGCTGTATACGTTTAAAACAACAGGGAAAACCCTCAAAAATCAAGGAACATACTTCAGACAAGCATATTGTTTTGATACCAGAGCGATTGTAGTTTCTTCTGCGTGTGATGCTGCATTTTTCATGCGTTTTCGTGAAATGAGATATTTTTGCGCGTACCTAACTGCCTCTAGTGTCTCCCAAAAGTCGTCTTATAGGTCTAACAGTTGACGATTTTGACCCGCGAAGTCAAGGGCGGTTGTCAGGAAAAAAGGTTAAGCAACGTTTAAGCAACTTTGAGGGCTTAAATGTCTAAAATTTTAAGCAATTTTGAGGGCTGGATAAAAGTCCAGTTGCTTATTAAAAAAAATGTATTTCGATAGGTTTCCCGCAACAACACTAAAACCCGAAACCCTAGCCCCTTCCTCCTAAATCCCCAGTAAAGCAAAATACCCAATCAAAAATCAAAAAAGATAACCGTTAGGCATAGAAATAATGGTACAAAATCAAAGTGTAGGTCGTAAAAGACGAAAATTACACAAAGCTTTGGTGTTGCATGAAACGTCAGTCGTTAGAGCAAGAGCAAGCAAGACAGATTACAGAAAGTTTTCAACGCAAATCTTTATTCATAATATTCATATGGAAAAGAGAGTAAAATTCTACTTTTTAATAACAACAATTCCCTCATCATCACATACAAAAAACTGTTCCTTCTCAAAATCTCTCTTCAAACATGCTTTCTTTCTAAAAAACTCAATAACTTCTTGCATTAACTCTTGCCCATGAACCAGGTATGGATTTTCTTTGGTGTGAAGAAAAAATTGAAGTATAGCGATTCCATTTTGGTCATCCGGATTGAATATTTCAGTGATTTCTAAATCCAATTTTCCTTTGAAAGATTCATATTCCCAGCTATTTTGATCATTATCAGCTAATTTACTCAAAGATGCATTGGTAGGATAATTTTCTGGTATATTAAGTCTATGATTGAATGCCTGGAGCAGCATTGTCCAGATATCCCCCTCTGTTCCCACAACGGCAAGAATCATACCATTTTGAGCTACCAACGTTTCTCTAATGATAATTTCTTCTTGCATGTAGTACAGACAATGAACAAAATGGACGAAATGAAACTTCTCCTCATTATTATTAGCATCTCTTTCTCCCATGTACTCTTCAAACGTTTCATTT
The DNA here is from genome assembly GCA_014526335.1 of Chrysaora quinquecirrha. Classification (NCBI taxonomy): domain Eukaryota; kingdom Metazoa; phylum Cnidaria; class Scyphozoa; order Semaeostomeae; family Pelagiidae; genus Chrysaora; species Chrysaora quinquecirrha. The sequence goes on along the minus strand of JACTAT010000061.1, from coordinate 328,189 downwards.
ATCCATGTGAACTCAAAATAACCCTTTAAAACTTCATTCTGCTCGACCTTTTCTTTAAATTTCTCAAGAGCTGCTTTGTTTGGTTCAACAACAGTCCATGAAATCTTTTCTGGATTGAAATTTGAATCTCTCAGTCGTTTCATCTCCTCCATTAGAAGAATGTCGAATTTGCCAATTGAAGGGCCAACCGCCAAAACCTTGAATGTTTCGGTTTGCAGAGCTGCACAATCTTTAGACTTACCTAAGTCTAAATCTTTCCTTATCCGAACACAATCATGCCAGAAATATCATGGCGCTGCGGAGGAGACAAAGAGAAAAGTGAACGGAGATAAATCTCCGTTCACTTTTCTCACTGTCTCCTCCGCAACGCTGTCACATTTCGGTTATGAATTCGTGTTCGGATAAAAAAAGATTTAGACTTAGGGTAAGTCTACACAATCTTTGAAGTTTCGCTTAATTCTTGGTATAAGTTGATGATCAACCCAAACTTGCTGCTGCTGGATTCTGTTTCTAGTGAATAAGTCAAAAGTTGAATGGTATTCTTCTTCATTGCTGACGAACCCTGACATTTTCTGTTTGATATCAGAAGAAGGAGCCATTTTGCTGAATGATAAATTTTCAGAGGGTTTTTCACCAGAATGAAATAATCGTGTGTGGCAAGTGGCAGTATGTCCCCTCAGTGATTGGCTCCAGTTTCGACGGCAACTAAAATACCACAACCCACACAATGTTATCTTTTCGTTGTTCAAAGAGAAAGAGATGCTCACTAGAGCAAATCCCAGCTAGATAAAAATCACCCTTCCTTTGTGAAAACGACCAAAGTTATATAATACTATGCCCTTTTACGTCATGTGTTATGTGTTGTAGTTTCCACGTGAATTTATCAGTATTTTTACTCTTTGTTTGTGTAATGTTCCTACGAGCATGCGCACTGTACTCATGTTTATAGTTAATTAAGCCATTAATCGCAGTATAAAAATTGCATCACATACGCACAAAATTTGTGCGGAATCCGGTTGTTTTGCTTACAACAAACCTCAATGCCGTCAAAGCCGTAAACATCCGATCCCGATGAAATTCTCGGCTTTTTGATACAAGGAGTCGCCTCAGTCGTCAAGCAAAATCAATCTTTTCAAAATGATGCATCCAGGACTACAATGGACAACATCTAGTAGCTTTCACACACCGTATCAGGATCTCAGGACTATCCAAAGCTCCTCACAAAATCCGCAGTCACCCCTCGTCTCTGGCTCATCCATTTAAGAGGGGGGCTTTGGGAGGTATCAAAACCCGAAAACCCGGACGAAAATTGGGCAAACCCGAAAACCCGGATGACCTTAGTTTCAACAACTTTTTTAAGAATTTTAAACATTGATATTCTTTGTGAGGTTTAAAACCCGAAAACCCGCACATTTTTACTACAATATCCGAAACCCGAGCTAGAGAAATGGCAAAACCCGTTGCCCGTGAAATATACTTGACCCGAAAACCCGCACGATTTTTTTGAAAAACCCGAAAACCCGAGGGCGAAATCGGACAAACCCGCAACCCGCGAAATCCCAAAGCCCCCCTCATTTAAAACAGCAATGCTCAAAAGACGCATGAGCATACATAGCTACCGTAACTGGGACTCGAACCCTGACACGGCGAGCCAGCTGGATTAGATCACGACGCCATCAACAGCAGCACCCCAAACAATCAAGGAACAAATTTCAGACCTGTCTCTATTGTTTGGCGACCAAAGTGCTTGGTTGCTCAATTATTAGTCACACAGAGAGCGATGGTAGCTCTCGGAACTGAAGTCTAGGGCTACAGTCACGACATTAGGGGACCAAAACCATTGAAATGGAGACAGGCGTTAACACTTGGTGTCACCATCATTCTGTTCAAGTGGTTCTGTTCATATACGGAGGTGGGTTGAGAATTCGGTTGACGACCCAAAACCCTAACCTCTGCATCGCAAGATCCCACCAAAAACACGATTATCTAACATAAATAGCATAATCGAAAGAAATAGGAATTCTGCTTCTTCTTCTGCTTCTTCTTCTTTCGGCTTATCCCTTTTAGGGGTCGCCACAGCGGATCATTCTACACCATTTCCCCTGTGTCCAGTATCTTCCTCCGTTACACCAATTTCCAGCATGTCTTCTTCACCGCATCCTTATATCTCCTCTTAGGTCTTCCTCGTTTCCTCTTTCCAGGCAGCTCCATCTTCAACACCCTTTTCCCAATATATTCCCTCATCTCTTCTCTGTACATGCCCATACCATCTCAATCTAGCTTCTCTTACTATACGTCCACACCGTTCTACGTGTGCTGTCCCTCTGATGTATTCATTCCTGATCTTCTCCAACCTTGTCACACCCAATCGAAAGAAATAAGAATGATGGGTGTAAAATCATAGTTTAGCTTGTAAAAAGACGGTGAAAAGAATATTACAAAAAGCTTTGAAGTTGAATGCATCGCTACGTCGTTAGAACAAGTGCAAGCAAGATTGATTATATAAATTTTTCCACATATCTTTTTTCGCAACATTCATATCAAAAGATTACAGTTCTATTTTTTAATAACAAGAATTCCCTCATCATCACATACAAAAAACTGGTCCTTCCCCATATCTTTCTTCAACCATGCTTGATTTCTAAAGAACTCAAGAACTTCTTCGATTAATTCTTGCCCATAAGCTAAATACGGATTTTCTTTGGTGTGAAGAAAAAATTGAAGCATGCTGATTCCATTTTGGTCATCAGGGTTGAATATTTCAGTGATTTCTAAATCCAATTTGCTTTTGAAAGACTCATATTTCCAGCCGTTTTTATCAGCTAATTTACTTAAAGATGCATTAGTAGGATAATGCAGTTCTGTTTCGGGTATTTTGAGTTTATAGTTGAATTCCCCAGTAGCATTGTCCATATATCCCCCTCTGTCCCCACAACGGCAAGAATCATACCATTTTGAGATACCAACTTTTCTAGTGTTTCTCTAATGATAATTTTTTCTTGCATGTAGTACAGACAATGAACAAAATGGACGAAATGAAACTTCTCATTATCATTATTAGCAACTGTTTCTCCCATGTACTCTTCAAAACTTCTATCTATCCATGTGAACTCAAAATAATCCTTTAAAATTTCATTCTGCTCGACCTTTTCTTTAAATTTCTCAAGAGCTGTTTTGTTTGGTTCAACAACAGTCCAGGAAATCTTTTCTGGATTGAAATTTGAATCTCTCAGTCGTTTCATCTCCTCCATTAGCAAAATGTCAAATTTACCAATCGAAGGGCCTACGGCTAAAACCTTGAACGTTTCAGTTTGCAGACCAGAGACATTTTTGAAGTTGCTCTTAATTCTTGGAATTAGTTCGTTCTCCACCCAGACTTGCTGCTGCTCGATTCTGTTTCTAGTGAATAATTCGAAAGATGAAGTGTATTCATCTGCATTGTTGACGAAGCCTGAAGTTTGCTGCTTGCTGGCAGATAATGAAGACGCCATTTTGTTCAATGATGAAGTTGAATTCGGAGTTGAATTACAGTCTAGATTTGTGGTCAATGTGGCTTTGACTTCCTATCCCAAACCATTGAAACTATTGAACTGGAAAGCACAAGCACGAAGTACTTCCGGGTTGCCTGGTCCTTCTGGCCACGGAAGGTAGACTGCCGATTTGCAACAGGAGGCAAAAAAAAATTTCCTGGAACTGCACATTTGCTCGAAGGGGCTTGTAACCGGAATGATAACTGGGCCTTTTAGGCCATTGAAACCATTGAACGTGGATGACTGCAAAACTGTGATACTGCTAGTTTTTAGGCCTTAGAATATCATTGAATTTTTCTTAGTTTCATTCATTCAAAAGTATTTTCTTATGGGCGTAACATGGCAAACCGGAAAAGTGGGACCCGGGACCATGAGGTGGGACCATGGGACCCGAGACCCGGGACCATTAAAGGTGGGACCATTAGGGTGGGACCATGAAGGTGGGACCATGGGACCCGGGACCCGGGACCATTAAAGGTGGGACCATTAGGGTGGGACCATTAAGGTGGGACCATGGGACCCGGGACCCGGGACCATTAAAGGTGGGACCATTAGGGTGGGACCATGAAGGTGGGACCATGGGACCCGGGACCCGGGACCATTAAAAGTGGGACCATTAGGGTGGGACCATTAAGGTGGGACCCGGGACCCGGGACCATTAAAAGTGGGACCATTAGGGTGGGACCATTAAGTGGGACCATGGGACCTGGGACCCGGGACCATTAAGGTGGGACCATCAAGGTAAGATCATTAATGTTTTATTTGCTATAGTCATGATTTGGTAGTCTTACTATTTGAAATAAGGACATCTAACAGGGGCGTCGTTGCTCTAAGAATAGAGCAATACTATTTACGATACTACATTATTGCCGTAGCCGATCGTTATCGCAAAATGCTCCTCCATCAGGATGCAGACCCTCATACTAGGCGGCTTCTTGACCCCGATGAAAAATTCAACAAAATTTGTGGTTTATTGACATTTTCATGGGTTTTACGAATGTCACTCTGGAAGGGGCCCCCGGAAACACCTGGCGAAAAGCTCCTGCTATCTGATTAAATGATTTCTACAAAAGTTCAAAAGTGTATTGGAGACATCTCACGCCCATACAGTATAATAAGTCAACTTTGCCTTAGTAAAGGTTAAGAATTTTATGGGATTGTTTTGAATATTCCAAATTACATTTTAGCTTCTTACCCATTGATTCCCTTTGTTTGTCTTAATTTTCTGCAATTATAGTTGCCGTGACCGTGCGTACGCTACAAAGGTCACATTCTTAGGATTGGTTTCAGTTTTGTGGTTTCGTTACTTTCATGGTATAGCACATGGTTGTTCTGTTGATTTGGGTACAACTCAATCAAGATGTTCCTGCCACCAACCTTGCCAAAAGGAACTAAGCAAAGGGAAGACGTTTTTGCAGGAGCACTTCCGAAGTTCAAACTCAGCGATGTAACTGATTTGAAGATAATTGGTGAGTGCAAATTGCTATGATTTTAAGCTCCGCAATGGTTTTGCTAAGAAACAAGATTTGACTCGACATTGAGACAGCCGTTGGTTGCGCTGCGCAAAGAAATGTCTGTACTTCTTATTCCATTTGGTAAATCTCTTATTAGAGGGGTAAAACGAAGTAGGGGTGCATGTATCCGTTACTCAAATGCAAGAAGTGCCTTACAATATTTTGCTCCATTTTCGATGGTCTTTCATATGGTATACTGAAATTTACCGAAAAATGTCCCAAGTGCCAAAATATCCGCAATAGTATATTTAAGTAATGGCAACAATAAAATTTTCGGCTGCCCAGTTTGCTAGTTGGTAACAGTAATTTCCCTGTCTACTAGGATCAATTTTGCTCTTAAACATGTGGAAGGGTTTCATAATTTTGAGCACGATAATGGAGAATGATAAGGCACTTCTTGCATTTGAGTGACGGATACATGCACCCCTACTTCGTTTTACCCCTCTAATAAGAGATTTACCAAATGGAATAAGAAGTACAGACATTTCTTTGCGCAGCGCAACCAACGGCTGTCTCAATGTGGAATCAAATCTTGTTTCTTAGCAAAAACATTGCGGAGCTTAAAATCATAGCAATTTGTACTCACCAATTATCTTCAAATCAGTTACATCGCTGAGTTTAAACTTCGGAAGTTCTTGTGCAAAAACGTCTTCCCTTTGCTTAGTTCTTTTTGGCAAGGTTGGTGGCAGGAACATCTTGATTGAGTTGTACCCAAATCAACAGAACAACCATGTGCTATACCATGAAAGTAACGAAACCACAAAACTGAAACCAATCCTAAGAATGTGACCTTTGTAGCGTACGCACGGTCACGGCAACTATAATTGCAGAAAATTAAGACAAACAAAGGGAATCAATGGGTAAGAAGCTAAAATGTAATTTGGAATATTCAAAACAATCCCATAAAATTCTTAACCTTTACTAAGGCAAAGTTGACTTATTATCACCCCATGTAATGTCTGTGCAGTACGGTGGGGGATGTGCAGTACGGTGGCGGATGTTCAGTACGGTGGGGGGATACCATGATTGCCGTGGGGAGGCATCTTGCAGTACGGTGGGGGATGTTCAGTACGGTGGGGGATACCATGATTGCCGTGGCGGATGTTCAGTACGGTGGGGGGATACCATGATGACTGTGGGGGGATACCATGATTGCCGTGGGGAGGCATCATGATTGCCGTGGCGGATATTCAGTACGGTGGGGGGATACCATGATGACTGTGGGGGGATACCATGATTGCCGTGGGAGGCATCTTGGAGTACGGTGGGGATGTTCAGTACGGTGGGGGATACCATGATTGCCGTGGCGGATATTCAGTACGGTGGGGGATACCATGATGCCTGTGGGGGATACCATGATAGCCGTGGGAGGCATCATGATTGCCGTGGCGGATATTCAGTACGGTGGGGGATACCATGATGACTGTGGGGGATACCATGATTGCCGTGGGAGGCATCTCGGAGTACGGTGGGGGATGTTCAGTACGGTGGGGGGATACCATGATTGCCGTGGCGGATATTCAGTACGGTGGGGATACCATGATGCCTGTGGGGATACCAAGATTGCCGTGGGAGGCATCATGATTGCCGTGGCGGATATTCAGTACGGTGGGGGGGGATATCTTTGAGTACGGTGGGGGATGTTCAGTACGGTGGGGGTAAAATATGATCTAATCAACTAAATCATGGTAAATCAGAGACGGGGGCTAAATATTTCTGCTTCAGCAACAATCGTCGAGCCTCTTCAAGCGATATCTTAGCTTCTCAAAGCTCAACGGGATACAAATGGGATACAAGTACTTCGTTTCGCAAATTTTGGTTGATTTCAATACTCAAACTGCTAGCCTTACTTGGTGTTGTGGAGTTTAAATAAATTGAAGAAGACTAATCCAGGAAAAAGACTTGTCATTTCCTTCAAACTTTATACATAACGAAAAGCAACAGAACATATTTACAAATTAGTAGTTAAGATTATTACTTCTGGTTTTAACATGATTTCTCAATCTTGAAACTTAGCAACTCCTCGTTTCTCACATCACAACTGAACCTGATTAACACACCCAAAGAATAATAGAATAATTATCATAATTAGAAACAATGCGCGCGCACCAGTGAAGCAGTCTGGGACTAGCCCAATCCAACATACTCCCCCGGTTGTTCTACAAAGTAAACAACGAAGAATATGATAATGTTACAATGAAAATAAGAAATATATAATAAGTTACATCGAGTTTAAACGTCTGTTAATTTCACCAACAACAGCTGCGTTACGTCGATTCGATTTAACTCTACTTTCAGCTGCTTTTACTGAATCAGACAAATTATCTACCGATTCTGTAGATACACTACCATGTTTATTTAACTCGTTATACGGAATTTCCAAAGGAAATAAATGCTGCAGCGCACGCGTTAGCACGCTAGCTTTGATGCCTTTCGCTGCAGGTACTCTAACCTTCGCGGCGCGAACATTGCCGTCTTTGCCAACTATCAGTTCTTCAACCTTTCCTAGTTTCCAAAACTGTCGCTTAGTCTGTGCATCCTGGACTACAACTACATCACCTACTTCTATCTTAGGATGACTCCCATTACTGGAACTCAGAACTTCTCTTAAGCTCAACAAGTACTCACCCTTCCAACGCTTTACAAAATGTCTTAGAATTTGAGATTGATGTTTAACTCTTCTGGTTAAAGATTCGTTGGTACTTACCACTTCAAAGTGTTTGTCGTTTGGAGTTCTAGTAAAACCCGGTCTGCAGAGTGCGGCACTTTTCGCCGAGATCTCGGGTGCACAGAGAAGTGCTGGCGAAGTGCAAGTGCAAATAAAAGTTAGAATTTATTTCAGGTGCACCTGTCAAGTGCATATGAATGCATTGTTTATGGACCCTCGAGACAGAGCAGCTGCAAAATATGGCATCAGCAAAGTTGTGGACCCATTAAAAGACGAGAAGCCAAGATGTTCTCACGTTACTGACACTGAACTTCGTTGACTTTTCACTCACTGGCTTGCATTTTCCATTCTGTTGTTTTTCCCGTTCTATTGTTTTTCTAAATAATTTACTGCCCATGCGCGAACAAAAATTTGTAAATATTTCAAGTGCGCTTTCAGGTGCAGCCTAAACTAGAGATAAAATACTCTCGGGTGCGCAGCTGCCACACTCTGCAGACTGGAGTAAAACTATATCCTGAAATGAGTTGCCCTGGTGTTAAAGGATATGAAATACCTTCTGTGTCATCATATACATACGTAATCGGACGTGAATTAATGGTGAATTCTACTTCTACAATCAAAGTATGCAAATCTTGAAAAGTTAACTTGGCTCTACCGATTACCTTCTTCAAGCACCGTTTGACAGATCGTATCAGACGTTCCCATGTACCACCTTGCCATGCAGCTAAGGGTACATTAAAATGCCATGAGATGTTGTTATTTACCAGATATTTTTCAACTTCATTAGAAATTTTGATTTGTCTTACCTCTTTCGAAGCCGACTTGAATGTTTTCGCATTGTCTGATATTAATAATCTTGGTAAACCTCTACGAGAAACAAATCTTCGAAATGCGCATAGAAAAGAATCAACAGTTAGATTTTCCACCAGTTCCAAATGTATCGCTCTTGTAGACATACAAGTGAACAAGCAAATATAGACCTCTGAATTCAATTTCGTGCGAGGATCCTCAATGAACAAAGGCTCTGCGAAATCTATACCTGTATTAATAAAAGGAGGTCCATCATCAACACGAATATTCGGTAAATCATTAAGTGGTATTGTTTTGAAAGCTATACCCTCCAATCGTTTACAAGTGATACATCTCCTCACCAGTTTCTTAACAGTTTCTCGTCCTCGTAAAATCCAATATTTGTGACGAATAGCATTTAAGGTTTCACTTATTCCATTATGAAATACGAGGTTATGATAGTGTTGCACTATCAATTCAGAAATTATGTGTTTCGAAGGTAATAAAATAGGTTCCCGACTTTCAATATTGACGGCTGCGTTTTTGAGTCTTGTCTTACATCTTAAGATATCATGGTCATCAATGAAAAGGTTGAATTGCGACACAAGTTGAGGTGCCTTTATTGCCGAACTTTCCTTATTCCCACGCAAATAGCGTAACTCCTTATCAAAACACTCAGATTGAACACTTCGAATTAATACATTTTCCGCACTCATTATCTCTGAAGCACTTAGCTCCGACTCTGTATTAACAGTAGATTTTCTACAACGAGAAATAAACCTCCGAACCCAAGCTAAAACTCTAATAACCTTAGTTATGTTGCTGTACCTCTTCATATCTAGTATGTCCTTAACCTTTTCTACATCATTGTTTGTAGTTATCAGTGCAACCGTTAATTCTGGGGGGTTCTTGACAGATTCCTCCATTACGATCATTTCTTGCTGTTTATCCGTTGCTACTGATGGAGGCCATTGTGATGGTGGTAAAACTAGAAATTTAGGACCAATCCACCATGTTTGATTATTGACGAGTTTGCTCCCCCGGATACCTCTTGAAGGAATATCCGCTGGATTTAGATTTCCTGGACAGAATCTCCACTGATCACGATCCGAATGTTTTAGAATCTGATCAACCCTGTTCCTTACAAATTGTTTCCACAGTTTGATATTCTTGATCCAACAAAGACTCGTTATAGAATCTGTCCACAGATATATCTCAATTTGACCTGTATAACTCGGAACGTTAAGAGCTGATTTTACTTCGTTTATATGTTTAGACAGGAGACAGGTCCCCAAAAGCTCTATCCTTGGAATGCTTAGACGCTTAATTGGGGCTACACGAACCTTTGAAGATACAAATTTGACTTCAACTTCACCGTCGACATATTCGGTTCTGATATAAATTACAGAAGCATAGGCACTTTCGCTAGCATCAGAAAAACCGTGAAGTTGAACGTTTGTGATGCCCTTTCCTTTAAAATAATATCTAGGAATAGATATACTTGACAAATCGTTCAATTGCGAAAGCAAATTTAAATATTTCGAGCGAAATTCCCCCTGTAAGTTCTTCATCCCAAGGAATTTTTTCCAAAGCTAATTTCTGAAATAGACATTTCAAGTTAATCAAAAAGGGATTCAAAGATCCAATCGGATCGAAAATCTTAGCTGTTATTTTCAACAAAGATCGCTTTGTGATAGGTAACGCATTTGAATAAATCTGTAACTCGCTGAAATCATAAAAAAAATTGTATCATCATTGGTGTTCCAATTCACCCCTAAAACCTTGGCATGACTATCAAGAGAGAAGGTGTTCTCTTGTCCAACTACGCCTTCCTTTTTGTTTATAATCTCGACCAATTCCTTAGAATTGGAAGTCCATTTTCTCAGATTACACCCTGCATCCTTTGTTATTTCCCCTGGCGACTTCATAAATTTCTATACCTTCGTCAATAGTTTCACAACCCGTAATCAAATCGCCAACATAAAAGCGGTCGATTTTGTCAATGATATTGGGATAAACACTGCGATAGTTGTTTATGTGCGCACTGAGAGTAGCAGCTAAAATTGCAGGTGACGATGTAAGCCCAAAGGGCAGCCTTGTAAAACGAAACTGAACAATAGAAGGTGTTTCGGATTTAATATCATCAAACCAATAAAATCTCAAGAAATCCCTGTCGGTTTCTCTTATGAGAATCTGATGGAAAGCCTGTTGTATGTCTGCCGCTATTTGAATCGGATGGCTTCTAAAAGAAATCAAAAGATCAAAAGTAGTGGTAGATAATTGGGACCAACCTCTAGATGGTCGTTTAGCGACAATGAATTTGATGAGGATTTTGCACTTGCGTCAAAACTATTCTCAACTTTGTCGTTTCTCGCTGCTCCTTTACAACTCCGTGATGCGGCAAGACAAAACTTCTTCTTTGTTTTCTTCTGATTTGGGAACTCTTTCAATTATGCCCACAGTCAACTGATCCTGAAAAACTTTATCATAAGATTCGAGCAATTGCTCATCAACTTTTAAACGAGAATGTAAAGATTTAAGACGCCTTTCACAAAGATTTCTATTATCCGAAAGATTTTCCTTCGAATCAATTCTGAAGGAAGGTTCACTTCATACCTCTCACCATTAAATTGAATTTTACACGAATCTACAAACCTTCTCCTTTCGATTTCCAAGTCATCATCTTCGTGTGTTTCATCTGTATGTTGTTCAAATGCCTGCTTAAACGAATCAATTATCTCTGTTTCCTTGAATAACAATCATCATTATCAATGCCTTCTAGAATGAGATTAGAATTAACAAACATGTTGTTACTAAATGCAGAATTAGACTCTAAAGGTCCTGAAAGAATCCAGCCAAAACTACTCTGGATAGCTACCAAACTACCTTCTCTAATAACTTCACCTGTGACGAATGTATGATACTGATCCATACCTATTAAAATATCTATCTCTTCACTATCACTACTACCTTCTATGAACTGATCCGCTAACCTGAGACCAGAAAACTGGGGAAAGTTGGAGACATTTGACAGTGGCTTGACGGGAGAACAAATGCGCTGTTGCGATAGTGCTGCAAGTTCTACACGCTCGCCTCCTAACGTTTCAAGGTAGCAAGTAACGCGTTCACAAGTTATCTTACGAAATCTACTAGATCCGAACGTATTAAGATTTAACGATTCTTTGCCTTGTGCCTTAAGCCCTAATCTACTCAATAATCTGGTGCTTATGTAGCTACGATGACTACCTGTGTCAAAAAGAATTCTTACCGGCAATTTATCTTGGTTATTTTGACAAAAAACATATGTCCCTTCAGTTTGCAACAAAATTCCATTCGCTTTTGCTTTTGCTGAAGTAGCAGTTGTAACTTGTTCTTCTGAATTGGTGATGCTAGTAGTATCTTCTTTCTTTTTCTCATTCTTCTGTTCGCAGAGTGAAGTATGGTGTTTGCGATTGCAGATTCTGCAAAGGCCGTTTGCGTCACATTTCTTGGCGATGTGGCCTGAGTTTAAACATCGAAAACAACGTCCGGTCCTTTTGACGATTTCTTTTCTCTGATTGATATCTGTAACCGTTCTACATTGGGCTGAAAATGCCTTCTGTTACAGAATACACATGTTGGTGAAGTTGATGATGAACTGCTAGTTTTGTGGTCAGAGATGCCGCTGTAGGTTGAGACTGACGTGAAGTAATTCCTTTCTTTTCTTTCACCGAGACTTCTTCATTTATTTCTCTCGCTTCTACTTCCTTTCTTAATAAATCCATCAATTCTCCAAGGCTCCATACGTCCTGGGAAGTATGTCTTGCGATTTCCAAAGATATTTGTTGTGGTAATCTGGCCATCAAGACTGGAATCAATAAACTGCCGTATTTATCAGCTGTGACCCCAATGCCTCTAGTCCACGAATCTGAATTTTAATCTGATCATAGACCATCCTTAATTGAACAACGTTTTCATTTTCACATGCTTT
>JACTAT010000061.1:227037-306964 GCA_014526335.1 Chrysaora quinquecirrha | reverse complement strand
AGACTCTAGCAGCTGGACTACATGTTTCTGCATGATTCCTAATCATACTAGAGGCTTAGACTCTCTACATAAGTTCCACTACTTCGCTCGATGTTGTTGTTGTTGTTTTTTACAATCACTCAATGTTGAGTGGCAAATCAAAATTAGGGAGAGGGTGCAAACTAGAGACTCGTGTAGTGAGTCTGCTAGAGGCTCACACAGCCCAGATCTTATTCACAACAAATTAAGTTAACTTACGGTTTGAATAGTCTGACGTATTTCTTTCTTGAACTGTTTAGACTGACAATCAATGAATTTGTCAGGTGTACGAGGCTAGACAGCATTTCTTTGTCAGACTAGAAAAGACAATATACGTAGTGATGAAGCTATAGAATACTTGTACTACCAACTAAGAAATAACACAAAACTGTCTAAGTAAATTCAAGCGTATTTCGGTTAATAAGAGACTCATAATAGCCGATCTCCACTAAAAGATTTTTTACAACGTTCATCATAAGATTTCACTACGAAAAAAACACTTTCAGTCTCCACTTATTTGAGGATTAAGAACGAAAAATAAAGTGGACTTGTGAAAATGGGCTTAAAATGAGCTGAGCTTTTGACTCGTCTTAAACATGAAAGACTTACCCGCTCAATTGGCTGGTTAAAGGCCAGTGTCAAGTCAAACCATTCTTTGGTCCCGGTCTACAAAAAAAATGAGCAATAAGTTCCGATGCTGTATACTCTGCTTGAACGCGAATTGGCTACAGTACAATGATATCCCTCCACATTAATCCGCATCCTCCACATCACTGATGATATTCCACTACGTTACTGATGACAGCCCTCCACATTACTGAAAGATAGCCCTTCGCATTACTCCGCATCCACCACATTACATCAAGAGAGTTCTCCACATTACTGAACATCCACCTTATTACTGAAAGATAGCCCTCCACATTACTAATGATAGCCCTCCATATTACATAACATGCTCAGTGATATAGTGATTTTAGATACTAGAACACGCAAACGCCATTTTGGCTGGTTCCGGCGGACTCTTTCTTTGCATCCAGTGCATAGCGTTAAATACATTTCACCCTCATCTTCACATTCATCTCATCTTCACCTTTTCTAAATCTTGCTTCAAGTTAACGAAAAATTGAAGTAGAAGTTAAAGAAGGGATTGAAGTCCCAGCTTATCTGCTCAAGGAGACATTCTATCAAGTATTTCCCTTTTTTTTTGCAACTTGATCTTGTTTCCTAAGTTTCCGAAGATACTTTCAACATTTATTTACACAGATTGCTTTTCTCTCTTTTTCTTCGATTGTCGTGAATTTGAAGCCAAAATTGCTCCAGTACCTCTCCTTATGTGACCACAACGCCGATCGTTGCATGAAGGGAGTATTCTTTCGCTCAACGTGCGGGCCATCTTCCAGAAAAATGTCGCGTCTATCCCGACCTCTTTGGAAAAGGTACCAATCCAGCTTTTTCGATATTCGTTCAAAACTTTTTGCGTGATTTAGTAATAAAACGGTTGCCGAATAGGGCCCAGTTTGAGCGACCTCGGTTTGGTATTAGTCTCGATCTGATGAGCGATAACTGGGACTCAAGTAATAAGTCTAATTTACGCTCACCTTCAATTCAGTTTCAAGCTCACGAGACAATCTTCGATCTGGATACGTAGATTTAAACAATGGTAACTTGAATAAATTCAGTAAGCACCTAAAAAATAAACGGAAAAATCTACTATTCGAAACAGCAGAAGAGTGCGCTGTAATGCACCTAAAAAGCAGTATAGCAGGGGGATGCACTATGTATATTCTGGGTACTGGGAAAATGCAGCCCTAATTGGCCACCATTCTCAAGATTGTGGAACAAGGCCCTGGCCAGTAGAGAGTTAGGAAGCTTGGGGAAGGAAATAAATAGACTGATAATATCTACCCTGCTAGCTCTCTTAAGTAACTTGATTTTTCATTTAATCTGATCATCACTATCGTGAATCAGCGATTATCTTTGTGACATCATGTTGCGTTCTGACCAATGAAAGTAAAGATTCAAAGTTGGGGATCTAGATTTTGATTGGCTGAATTCAAACACCAGGAGGGAGTTTCACTAGAGGCTTCCGCAAAAGATGGCGGCCAATTCTATCAGTCCTCTGACCTTATTTTATTTAACGGTCTTCGAAAGAAATGTGGAGAAAATTTCATTAGTTATATAAAAAAATTGAAATTCAGCGAACTCAATGTATTTTTGCTCAGCTACGGTGTGACCAAGGAAATTTTTCCCAGATTTCCCTTTGAAAATACAAAAAAATCAGAGAACAAAACAGCGGCCTTCTTTTGCGGAAGCCCCTCTTACTTGAACCAGAGGCGCATTCACATTCCCAAAAAACTTTAGCCGTTGTCGATCCTTGATGGTGAAATATCTACTCGCCTCTGATAGCCAGGGTAGGGCTTATCCTCCCCCAACCAAAATCTGGTCAGGTGCCCTGTTCTTTGCTTGAACTAGCAAACAAGCGAAGGCAAAACGCTAAATTAATCATCAGTTTTTAGAGCTTCAACACTTACAAAAGCAAATGTCCAAGTCGCAAGCATTGCTCTGCACCAGTAGGAGGGAACACCAAGCGATGTCTTTGAATAAGCTGCATGGAATAACCAATGAAGTTGTCTATTGACTTGATGAAGAACTGCTCCTGAAATTAAAATATAATTTGACTGAACCGTCCGAAAATTTTGGAAATTTATGTAGGTAGGTACAGCTTGTGATCTGGAATCTAATACAGAGTAGGTTATTGTAGGTAATGGTATCGGTTTTAAAAGCCAATGGTTAAAGCCCGGGGGGGGGGGGTACTTAGTATAATTTGGGTACGGGTATGTGCCGCCCATATGGGTGGGTTTTGGGCACTTAAATTCTCTAAACATGGGTATGATTTTAACCAAAACCCCATAAAAGTGGGTGGCAATTGAAGAAAAGTCGAAATTTTAACTTTAATTCGGTCAGAAAAGTGGCAAAATCGCGTCAAAGATGTTCTTAGTACAATATCAAGCAATAAATAGGTCTAGAAAGTCTTATTATTCTCATATTCCGCTTATTTCTACTAATAAAATAGGGTCTGTTTCTGCAAAGGTTTACATTATAAGTGGGTGGGTTTCCGAAATCTGGGCGGCACATCCCCCGTCCATTCATAAGTGAAGTACCCCCCCCCCGGGGGTTAAAGGTTCTAGACTTGTTCTTGTCACATCAATTTCTGACGTTAAACTTTTCCTACACCTGATCCTGCAATTACCAAATTAATGTAACATACTTCAAGACGTAGAAGACAAATTTTCTTTACCTCTTCGGTATTAAGTTCTTCCTTCACAGAATTTACTTTGATGAACTCAATGAGTTTGATGATTTGCTCGATAGGAACTGTTATATCCTGCATACAGCGCGAGTAAACTTCCCATTTTCTAAGTAAAAAGAAAGAGAAACATAACATCCTTCGAGTTGTATAAAATTTCAAACTGTGAGTAATAGCGGAAACCTCTTTGGACATACTTAAGAGTTCTTTTTCGTCTGTCACTCCACAGAGTATGAACGTCAGAAGCAGATTGAAACAATTGACTTAAGCAAAATACACCCAGATGCGGATCGAGTCCACCAATCAGAAAGGTGAAGCTGAATTGGTATTATTTAAGGTTGGTACCTGGCCTAAGGTACCGAAACGCATGCAGTTAGGCTCATATCACATGAGCACAAATTCGTGTTCGGCCTATATGAATAGTTTCGGTACCTAAGGCCAGGTACCAACCTTACATAGTAATATGCAAGATCTCGGTACTCGTGTGATACGAGTCTAAAACTCACGCAGTTACTCACCAGTCAGCCAAGATGTGATTAACATTTGTGCTTCTCACGCAATAAACCCCAGTTCGATTCTCACACATGTCACTGATGAGCTCCAATAAGAGCGAGACACGTCTGGCATTTGAGAATGGGGCGGCTGGTGAAATTATTCATATAGGCTGAATTGGAATTGTGTTTTGAACAGCAATCAATCAGCTTACGAGATACATATGGCCAACCCAGCGTACCCCGGAAGCTGATTGGTGTTCAAAACACAACGCCATTCAGCTTCCCTTTTCTGATCGATCTGTTTCTGACGTTTATACTCTGAGAGTGTCAGACGAAAAGAAGCATTCGAAATATGTTTTTGCTACTTCTCGCAAAGAAACTCAAGTTCTCTGAAAGCCAAAGTTTAACTTCCATTAACAAACACCTGTAGAACACCGGAATCGATTTTGCAGATTTGGTTTTAGTACTTTTATCTGAGAATGGATGCGCTTTGGTTGACGATCCAACCAACCGGTGTACTAGGGCCTAAGGGCTAGTAGGTACAAAAATGAGTCTTTTAGACTATCAATTGCATCTGAATCGGTTTCTTTCATAGTTTTTACGATAGATCCTCGTAGCTAAATGCAACATTAATTGCAAGTTTGAGCTGCTTTGACTGTGGAATTGTTGCCGCTTCCATACTAATGTAAAACTCTAATGTTTGCATCGGAACGTGAAAATAGCCAAGATGACGTTGTCGCCAGAACGTGGCCGGGAAAATAATTAGTACCCAGATTCTTTGTCTGCTCGCGACGTCTTTTTACTACCGTCATCCCATTGCTAAAACAGCCTTTTGACGAAAAAACGGGACGTAATAAGAGAGAAACTTACACAACCGCTTCTTGATATCGAGTAAGTGAATTCTGTATAGCAAACTGATTAAACAGTTGATTGGCAGCGTCCGACAACTGCATTGTCCAGGCTTGTGATTTTGATTCCTAGAACGAGTGAATTTAAATCAAAATACAGAAAGCAGATTTAGCAGATCATTCTAGGTTAAGTTTTGGATGCCTTATACGATATTAGCATCGAAATCTCAAAATCTTAAAATTTAAAAAAAATCCATAATGGCGGCCGTTCTTCGAAATGGAGTATTGGTTGGGGAAGCATAAGAGTAGGGTAGCACAAGCACTAGTTAAGGCCTGGCTAACTAGGATACATGTCGCACGCGACTTTTTCACGCGTGACATGTCCTCCTCGATGTCTCCCAGTTTAGCCACCTCAGAAAGCGCGCGACAAAATTTGTAGCAAGAGACATGCAAATGACTCGGGGGAGATGTTGCTCACTTGTCACTAGTATGTTTAGCCACCCGAGACACGACGGATAGTGTCGCGCGCGGGCATGTCTCCTAGTTTAAAGCCAAAGCTTAAGCTTGGGTGGTTTATACGATACATGGCGGCCGTTCGTTGAAATGTTGTAGTGGTTGGGGAAGGACAAGACTAGCGAAGCACAAGCACTAGTTAGACCAAAGGGCAGCCTGGCAAGGGGTTAATGAAAATACATTGATAAAGCTCAAAACACAGTTGTAAACCTTACATAGACAACGGTGTAGTAAAACTTATGAGATGAACGTATGAGATGAGCGTCCCGGGGAGTAGTTGACTTATTACCGGATAGGGACGTGCCGCCCAAGAAACAAAGTGCGACAATGCATACCCAAAGTTATGCATACCAATTTTCATAAAAAGTAAGACCCATATTTATACCCAACCTCGTCCCAAGGCCCCAAATCGAATTTCCTCGAATCTCAACCGTCAAATCGATTTTGGCCCTGGTACCGGCCACAAAATCTGCCAAAATTCTGGAAATTTTGGCCTAGGCATAAAAACAAGATGTAGATTCCGAAAGCAGAAGTTCTTAGGAAGGAAATGCAAAGAATTTCATTGATAACTGTCAGGCAAGATACAATATCTCATGTAGCATCATTTTTTGGTTTTTATAGATGTTTTTCGCATAGTTTTCGGCCTATTTTGGTGTGAAAGTTTGAAGAAACTATGACGTCACTCAAAATTTCAATTGTTTGAACATCCAATCAAATTGCGAATAGACAAGGCCGATACCAGGGTCGAATATGGACAGTGGAGTTTCACGTAGAGACCTATTCACCCTGGGGACGAGGTTGGTTTATACCATAATCAAGAAAAACGATACCCTTTTGGGCGGCACGTCCCCAGTACCCAAAATTTAAATAAAAGCCTGTCAAATACCTCTGAATTGAAAAACACATCATATTCATGTCTGAGAAACTGTTTCAAAAGCTCTCGTTGAAATTTCATAGGAGATGATAATGACTCGTCTTTGATCGGTTCTTTATCGTCCTAAAAGGTATTTTCATTTCATTTCATTTCATTTAAAAAAAAAAGGTTTACTAATACAGTGAAGGTAAATAGTATAAAAGCATATAAGAGGAAGGTAGTCCTTCAACCCGCAGGCTGATTTTCAAGGGGCCCTCCTAACTAAAAACGATTAAAATGGTAAAATATATCCTTATATTTTTTATTTGAACATTTTCCTCAATGATTTAGGCGACTACTTTTTTAAATGCTTTAAGGGAGGGTGCCGTTTTACACTCAGCTGAAAGAGAGTTCCATTGCTTTGCACCTCTAAATGAGAAACACCTCTGCCCATTTGAGGAACTCCTCTTTGGGAGTCTCAAATCGGTAGAGGTATTTCTCAGGTTGAAAGAAGTGCAAGCTGAGTTTTTTGTAAATAGATCACACAAGTACTGAGGAGCCTGTCCATTAATAGACTTGTAGACCATAATTTGCAGCTCTTCATTGATGAGAGTCTCAATGGTCTTCCAGCCCAGCTGGCTAACTAATGTTAGTCCCAGTATTAGAAACAACATATGCCAAAACTCGTAACTTTATAATCGTCCAAGTAATAGACTACATATTTGAAGAACGTTGAACTTTGCTTGAATAAGAACCTGAACATGCTGTATTCAAAAACTTAGGTTCCTAAGTGCGGTACAATTTTTTGATTTTATACTAATTGGTATTGCTTTGAAACACAGAGTGTAATAAACATTTATATTTTACTTTCTCTCTGGAAGAAAGACTTCTAAGAAACAACTTTAAGTTTTTCAATAAATTTTCTATACAATCAAATATTTTAAAATGTTAAAGAAAGAAAACACTGAATAAAGCTGAAAGAATGGTGAAACGAACCTTTGAAGCAGCAAGTCGAACTTTTACATGTAAAGACCCTTGTACTTTGGATTTATGACTTCGTGGCTCCAAGTCAAGCTCTGCATCGAATCCGGTTGACGGTATGTCCTAAGAGAAAAAGCCAATTATGAATTGGCAGGCAAAGAATGGATGCGTCTACTTAAAGCGCTATGGTATTCAATAAGCTTGCTGCTTGGAGTCTAGAATGCGCTCGAGCCTCTATAGAAATAGGCACTGACCAATCGCCATTGGAACCAACCTTGACGTGTATCTCAACGATCCCCAAGAAGTCATCCATAGATTTCATATCACATTTAGTGGACTGTGCAACTTCTTTGAAAAATCTGCAAAAACCAAATTCTTACATTCACAAAAGGCAATATTGATTTTGAAGGGATATAAATGAAAACACTAGAATACAAAAAGATTTATCATGAGCTACACCCTGTGAATTTCAGCCAACATCTCTACCCGATGTGGACCTAGACTTGCTTCCTAAGTCCCCAACTTTCGCTCACATTGAATAGACGCTTCTGCAAAAGATGGCCGCCGTTTTTGCCTACTGTTTTCATTAAGGATTTTCGAAAGGAATTCTGGGAATAATTTCCTTAGTTACGTATTTTACATAGCTGGAGACGTTGAATTCGTAGCTAAGTAAATTATTCGCAGAATTCCCTTCGTAAAACCTTATGAAAAACAAGGGGTTGACAGAAACGGCGGCCATCTTTTGCGGAAACCTCTATTGAGCTGACGTTGTTGTTGTTCGCTTCAGTCAGTAGTTTGAGAGACCAGCAATTCAATTCTAAAGCGATAACTACGACTCATGTAGTAAGTCTAATGTTGACCTAGACCAGCATAGTGTGCATTGCTTTAATCAAAGAAAGAGACATGTATGCTGTGTCGCAATAGGTCTTTCCATCTACCTCAAAACAAAATTACTGATTTACAAGAGATATTTTGAGGAAAACACCTTAGAGAAGGGTAAGGATGACAACATCGCAAAAACTCATTACCAATGTATACCCCTGGGTTTAAACTGTAGACTTTGAGTAAGGTAGCTTTAGAGCTATCAATAGACCGCATTGCTATACTGAGAATGCGTAGCTATTACTAGACTGGTCCCTTACAACCTCTTTCCTCAATCTTAACTACCGCAGAATGAAAAAGCACCAAGCAAATCCATACATCACGCTAAGACGGCTCAACCCTTTTAACTTACTCATGAGAAGCAGTAAAAGAACGATTGATAAGCCAAACATTCAACAGGATCATGCAGCATGCAGACAAGAAAATCACACTTAGGGGAACAAATTATTGCAACGCTTAACCTAACATGGCGGCCGCCGTAGGCCAAATCACAAAGATTTAAAAGAAACCAATGACGATATCAGGCTTGATTTAGGCGGGAAAAAGATCAACATTTCATTGACTGTCAATTCAAATAAAAAGCAAACGATATATTGTGGACTTCTATCAAGAAATGACAAAAAACCTTATCACAAACTTCAACGTTTAAACGTGTAAGAATATTTCAGTAGCATACGAAACCACGAGTCGTAGTTTTCCCTCCTTAGGCAACCTGATATATACAGGTCGCTCAGAACCACTCTGAGCTTTAGGCCATTAAACTGATTTTTTAAGTAAATAGTTTCTGTTGTTGCTAAAGGCTGCCGTTGTTGTTTGCGAAGAGCGGGACTTATGTAATGAGTCTAAGTTGGCATTACAAAAAGGGTCTAATCAAGCTCGAGACTTACCTATTTAGGCCACTAAAACCTTTGATTGCTGTTACTCTGTTATCTTCATCAAGAAAAACCGAGGAGTCGTCTTTATCCCTAGAACATAGTTGGAGGTTTCATAGTTTTAGAATTCAATTTCAGCTTTCGTAATCTCAGTCCACCCAAGATACTGTATTTGGGGGGTGAGGGGTACATGACTTAAGGGTGGATATGAATATCATACCCCATTGAGAATTTAAGGGTCGAAAACCCATCCTTAATTGGTGGCATGTACCCGTACCAAAATTATATTAACCATCCTCATATTCCCTTCATAGGTGTATCTAGTACAGATGTCTCATATGAGTGAGACATATTTAAGTATCTCGTAGGAAGAGACCTTTAATGACTTTGTAGCTTGTATCAAAGCTTAATAAAAAGCTATAACGTTTAAGTATGAATTAATAAATATACACCAATACATACCATAGGTCGATTCGTATAATCTCGTTTTCAATGTCGTTAATTTCTCTGGAAAAAAACAAAATTAAATTTAAGGAAAATAACTTTATTTCCTCAATTTATCCCATCAACGGGCTCAAGTTGCGTTTTCCCCGTCCACATGATAGCATGAAAACAGCGTTTTCAAAAATTTCCACCCTGGAGGGCGTCTTCGAAAGGTTCCGTTTTCCATCGCCGAAAACGCTGGCTACGTGTGTGTGGAAGGCAGAAATGTAAAAATAAATTTGCGTTTTCAAAAAACATCCGTATGCGTGTGGTGGACGGGACCTTCGACAAATGATGTCCTATCAGACGCTCCCTGAAAGAGGCTCTGACAGATGTAACAAAGACCTGAAGAGTCAAGTTTAATATGGTCGAAAGAAATAGAAAAGTACCTCAATTCGGTTAATATAAATTTTGATGAATCTTGGAAAAAATGTTAATATAAATCTTGAACTCAACATATCAACATCTGAGACCGTATTGGAAAAGCAAGTGAAACTAACTGAAGGCAGAAAAAAGTGGGGATTAATGATTGTGCCGGACATTATGGCAGTTAACTATTAAAAATGTTTAGATGATGATGATGATGATAGAAATTTTTTCTACAGTAATGCCCGTCTCGTATTGACACAAGAAAACAGAGAGTGTATAACAAAAATATAAAACTTACAATTCAAAACGTTCATTCCATACAGGATTCAATGTGTTCATTTTGATTTTTGATATCTTTACCGTATCCTCATCTCTGATGTCTCGTAATACTATCTTCTTGGTTCTTTTTCCATCTTTACTTAATTTTTTACCCTCTTCGCCATTTATAATGGCAAGCATACAGTATGGGTCACTCAGGCCTGCAAAGCAAATGTAACATAGTAAATAACATTGCAAAACACAAAATATTATCATATAAACATTTCAAATGTACTGTCAAACAGAATTTTGACTTTTTTGCCACGTCACAAAGCATTTCTCTGCACACGTTTTTTCAGAAACTGTTTTGAAATTTTTCAGTAACATTGCCCAGCAATAGAGGTTTCCGCAAAAGATGGCCGCCGTTTCTGTCAACCCCTTGTTTTTCATAAGGTTTTACGAAGGGAATTCTGGGAATAAATTCTTACATACGAATTCAACGTCTGTAGCTATGTAAAATACGTAACTAAGGAAATTATTCCTAGAATTTCTTTCGAAAATCCTTAATGAAAACAGTAGGCAAAAACGGCGGCCATCTTTTGCGGAAGCGTCTATTCTGCTTGCCAAGCAATTGTAATTGTAATTGTAATTGTACATTGTTTAACGTTAGTAACACAATAGTGATAAACACTAATTCAAACTAACATGAAGCAACTCCACAGATTGCATCAAAGATTCATTTATTACAGAAGGAACACGCACATTTTTTATTTAAGAACCATGTCTTTATTAAGCTTTGTTTTGCGATTTGACTAAAGGGTCAAACATCAAATATTGTTTTGAAAGCTAACCCGAAGTTAGCAGATCGTGGTAAGGGTTTGATATAATTTCAAAGGTCGTACTGGGAAGGCTGTCAAAAATACTATACAATAAGATTTTTCAACAATATGGGATGGTATTATTGCGCTGGAATGCTAGGCGCTTCTGTGGGCTTCTAGCATCTCTGCTTTTAACACATTTTTTAAAGGATTTTAGCCTGAGCTAATTGAAGGTCTTTTCACTAGAAAGATGATAGATAATTGAAGGAGATGGTGCTTTACCGTTTGCATCTTTTGCTTCCAAATTTTTCCCTTCAGCAACTAAAATAAACACAGAAGTACACATCAAACTATTATTGATGGGCAAAGTAGCAATTGAAAAGAGACTATGGGAGGCTGGACTCCGTATGGAAAAAATAACATTATATATGCCAATGCAACAGGTTCGCCTATACAATATATATACAAGGTGCTTGAGAACATGAATTGGATTTTAAGGCCTAAACAACGGCACTTCCAGATTTTTCTTGTACTGTCTATTCACATAGACTGAGATTAATTTGACCAGGTAATTAAATCACCACCAGTAAAATAAATTCGTTCTTTGATTCGAGGACTCCATTTGTAATACTGGTTTAGTTAAAAAAACTCGTTAAACTTGTAAATTTGGAAAGAAGTGCTATATGTGGAAGGTGAAGGTAAAGGTTAAATGGTGTTTTAGTGCCAGTCGCTAGGATTTCAGTAGTAGGTTAACTATAATCGAGACATCGCCCCTTTCTGTGACGCTACCGTGGCTGGACTCGAACTCTGCCCAATGGAGCTCCTGACAACACGAGTGTAAACTTGAAAATATGAAAGAAGTGCTATATGTTGAAGGTGAAGGTGAAATTGTGTTTTAGCGCCACTCGCTGGGATCACGGAAGTAGGTTAACTGATGGAGACATCGACCCTGTCTGTGACTCTACCGTAGCTTGGCTCGAACCCTGCCCAATGGAGCTCCTGACACCACGAGTCTGCTGGATTACACCACGCACCACAGCACAATCATGTGGAAATTATCGAAAAATATTTTCTAAAAAAACTGGAATTATCAAAATGAAAGACAAATAGAAAGATGTGGACCAGTTCACCTGTTACATTGACAAATTTCTTTGGAGGCTACAATAGAAAACATCGTGTTAGCTAATTGACAAGCAAACTGAAACGATTTTTCAAAACATTTTTATCTAATTTGAAAACGATAGAAAACAAGAAACAACGCATAAAAAATAACTGTTTTTTTGCATTTTATTCATGCCAACATTTACAGCATCAATTACGGGACAGTCATTTGCCATGCAATATCACTGCCTGACAAGAATCAGGGATAAGAATATTGTTTGTGAGGGGAAATTCTCTCCTTGGAACTTTGTACACCCTCTGCTGGGATTTCGATGGTTTTTAAAGAAATCCCTTGGAAATCCTTTCGTTTCAACGGGAATCTCTTACGTCTTTTCGTGGAGTGGAATCCACCTCAATTGTTTGCTTCTCTCGGAAGGGCTGAAAATATCAGATATCAAAACTTAAGGCCTGGCTAAACTGAGACAAGTCGCGCGCGACATTGATGTCCTCTCGTTGTCTCCTAGTTTAGCCACCTCGGAATCTCTTTATCACGCGACAAAATTTGTAGCAAGAGACACGCAAAAATTTCTGGGAGACAACAGAAACATTTCTATGCAAATGACATGGGGGACATGTTGCTCGCTTGTCACTCGCATGTTTAGCCTGGGAGACCCGCCGAATACAGCGTCATGCGCAACAAGTATCCTAGTTTAGCTATAGCTTTACGAACCTTCCGCTCTTTGAGCTCCTTGTATATCTTCTTGTGTTGCTCTCTAGTTATTCCGAAGGCCTGAATATAAGAGAAATTTTAAACAATTAATTATTATACTTGTTAAACATTGTTTTAAGGCCCTGCTTCAAGGCCCTGGCCAAATGATCGAACATTTTCAAAAATGTTTTGTAACGTTGCCGAACCATTGCTCGATAAACAAATTTCAAATGTTTGACAAACAATGTTTGATCGTTTAGCCTAGATAAGAGATCTTTCTCTCTGCATTCTTTTATATATTGAATTCAATATTATATATTTGCAATTTGAAAATCATGAATCGTCTCAAGGCCTAAGTATCAAAATTGAAGGCTCTTACAAGCGGAATATCGGTGCATTTTTCACATCTTCACACAAATGGTGGATCCCAGGCCTGAAATTGAATGGGGGCAAACTCGCAGACGGGGAGCCAAATATCAGTCAATTGGGCGCGTTTAGCAAGGCATGTGAAAATCACGTACTGTGCCTTTATTGAAAACAGTCTCGCTTTTATTTAGGCAATGCCTGTGCTACAAGTCTACACGGGTAACTGGAAAGACTGTCAAGAAATATAATACATCTTTTCAAAGAGGTCTTTGTGGGCGCAACATTTTTCTTCAAGATCGTGGACAACTTAAATAAGGGAATCCTCTGCTCATACAACGACCGGTATTCCGGCCGCTCCAGCAGAGATAGTGCAGCAAATTGTGCTTCAAATTCATGAAGAAAGAAAGAAAGGATTCAAGTCGTGGCTTATCTGCTACAGGAGGAATTCAACCAAGTATTTTCCTTGTTGTGAACTACTTGGATCTTGTTTTCTGAATCTCTGCAGATATTGTACCAGAGTACCAGAGTACCAGAGTGAAAAAACGGGTAACTGGCATGATTAGGGGGCAACTCTTGCAAAAAGGGGCATGTTTCTTGTCAAAAGAGAGACTAAATACTCTCTCGCATCGCATGCACTTCTCACTCATATATTTTAGGAAAAACGTTAACAATTATGATGAAAGATTAACTGATAAAAAGATAGACATTTACTTCTTGGCCATAGACTATAAGATCACCATCGTTGATTCCATCATTTTCAAATGCCTTTTTTCCCAGTCGATGTGTCACAGCATACAGTAATTCTGTATACATTATCTTGGCCTGTTAAAGAAAAAATTCGGTTATTAATAGCTTATACGTAGCATGGTATGAAAGCTCGACAAATTTAATTTTCCATTAAGATTAGTATCAGCAAAAGGCTACAGTCAGCATATCTGGAAGGCAAAGGTCCTACTCCTAGTTCCTAGATTGGAAAGGTCGGGACTATTTGTGGTTCTGTTACGGGATGCAACACTGGTCAGACTTTTCAGGATTTTACCCCCTCTCCCAATCCCTGGACAGGGAACGTCACCGTTAGCTTTTTGGAGAGTCGTCTCAAATGCGTGATTTCCACGACAATGCTTTCAGCTAGACGGAATCAGGGGAGGTGAAGGCGAAGGTGAAATGGTGCTTCAGCGCCAGTCGCTAGGATCTCAGTAGTAGGTTAACTAATCGAGACCTCGACCTTGGCTGTGACGCTACCGTGGCTGGGCTCGAACCCTGACCACACTGAGCTTCTGACACTACGAGTCAGCTGGATTACACCACGACGCCACAGCACCTTCAAAGAGAAGCAACAAGACAAAATGACCCACATGCACCCTGCAAATTCAATTGGTTTCCACTGCAAATCTTCATGGCAAAATTTTGGAGACGGAGGTTCAAGGCAACCTTTTCTTTTCTAATAGCCGTTAACCGTGTACCGCTTTCAGTGCATACAGCCGTTTGCAGTTTCTCGTGCAAAACTTAACCAGGTTTCGTGAGCTACAGCCGTTAACCGTTCACTGTTTATGGTTTAAATACTGGAAGAGGCTTCATGCGGCGAGAAAAGGGAAAGAGCTTAATGAGTATATTTCCTAGCTATCAAAGTTATCCGCTCGTGTCTTTCGGTTTGACAGTTAACATCCAAATATTGTTTACATCCTGCTTGTGTGAATTTCTCTACGCGTGTAGCATGTGGCAGCATGCTCAGTGCAAATAAAATACACGTTGAAAACACAAGCACTTGAATGTTTGCTTGCTTTGCATATGAGAGCGAAGAAGAAAGCAAACTTGACAAAATTCGGTTAGCCGCCTTAAATAAACTTGAAAAGATTAGAACTGAACGCATCGATCGTAACTCTTCGTCAGTAACAAAAATAAATAGAAAATAAAGCATCAACTTTAGCGGCTAATGTGTGGTAAGCTAGACTGTTAAAAGTCCTACTCCTTGGTAGCCTGGCCTGTACGCAGTGGCATAGCTGGGAATTTTCAGTTTATGGGCAAAACCCAAAATTTTCGGACAAAGGTGCATGTCCATGTGGGCGTGTCCTTGAGCAAGATTGGCGGATCGTGGCCTACTTATAAGATACTTTGTTACAAATTTCCATGTATATATAATATAACTGTAGAATTATCCTGTATCGTGTATCAAGATTCGATGATTATAACAATAATTATAGTTATGTACCCTCTTCGTCGGAAGTTATGATTATAAGAGAGGTCTGAAGAGCTAGGTTTCCGATAGTATTCCGGGTTTCTCCCTTATTCGTCCATCTCGGGAGGGGGCAACCAAATGATAGCCATCAGCAATTACAGACTGCACACCTTGCAGAATAATAGGGATACCAATAAATAAAGAAAAACACGAAAAAGACTGCGAAGTTTTACAAGTTAAATTCAAACACCATGGAAACCCTGTTGGAGAAACTGTAAGCGCGCCGGATCTCTACTGGGCAAAATTCTTCGCGCGAAGGAAAGGCTTTGATCGCCACACTAGAACAGAACTTTAATTTCCGTTCATCCGTTCATCGCAGCGAATGACGAAATTAGAAATGACTCCTAATTTTTGCGAAAGCTTATCGCGCAAAGGATTCACCCAATGAAAATCCTACTTTACAGAGACTGAAGAAACCACCCTGTCTTCACTAAGAACAAAAGTTAAATCTACTATGATAAATAAATAGTTTTCCAACTTCGATCGTCAAGAGATGATATTCAGCGGCTCGAGGGTAAGGAATACGGTGTTTTCTCCTGGCTAGCCCCAAGGCAACGGGACCAAATTTTGAACCTTTTGCTTTGAAGGATTGCAAGGGGGACATAATGGACTGAGCATTCCGTTAAACGTCTTAATGCATGCACAACAACGCACAGCAGAAAAGTGGCTGAATCGAGAGGCAATTCACTCTGCAAAAAGACGTACGAGAATTTGACTAAAACAGAAAGATTTTCAAGGGATTTCCGTTAAAACAATAGGTTTTCGAGCAAGGGTGTACACGCTTTTTTTTATAAAGAACCACTTTATAAGGAACCTACATGTAGAAGGCCCGAAAATTTAAATAACATATACTACTAAAGAGAACATCGTTAAGGAACTTCTTAATGTCGAATGCTTTTATCACTGCAAATAACCAAGAATTATAAAGCCGGTTCCATTCATTTGCAGTCGAAAATCACATAAATTGTACGTTACACATGTATCAAATGTTTCGTTGAGTAGTCTCGAGCTTTGCTCACATGCAAGTGCCTCTCTTTATTGTTAAGACCACTGTATGGGCAGTTAAAATTAAGGAACTATTAAGGAACTTTTTGAACTGCAATTGCCTCAAAATAGGTCCAAAAATAAGGAAAGGAACTTTAAGAACTAGGCCTTGAGATAGGTTCCTTATAAAAAAAGCGTGTACTGAGCTCAGCATCCCATTAAACGTCTTAATGGATGCACAACAATGCACAGCAGAAAAGTGGCTGAATCGAGAGGCAATCCACTTTTCAAAAAGGCGTACGAGAATTTGACTAAAACAAAAGGATTTCCAAGGGACTTCCATTAAAACAATAGGTTTTGGAGCAAGGGTGTACGAGATTTCAAAGGAGCGAATCGCGCTTCGACTGGAATCAGAACAGCCTTATGGCTTAAGAAGCTGAATAGACAAACAACTCTTGCGCGAGTATATTCAGCAAGACGAAAAACAAGTGGCTATTGCCTCGATCTCAAACAAATTTTCATACATTTATTTGCCAAATGTGGCTCGGAAAATACCAGTTGCTTTGGGGAGGCGTGGCATGGAAGAAAATTTTGTGATCGTTCGTTCTTTCTTCACGCTGGAAGGTCTTTGAGAGTGGTTTTAGCTAAATCAACAAGATTTTCTTGTAAATAATTGATATTTTGCGATTAGAAATAGAAAAAGTAGATCCTATAAATGGATGCAACAGAGTTCAACTTCACCCTTTCTATTTCAAATTTGGAACTACTTCATTTTAGCCGTTGACTTCATTTTCTGAACGAGAATAGTTGCATATAAATCATTATTTAAAGAGACTCGCTTTAAGGTTTTGACACGTAACAGGTGATATGTTTAGTAACTATAACACAACAGCTGTATATTACTTATGGAAGCCGCATACTACTTTGCTTAAGAAGGTGATGTGGTCGTGGCCGCTGGTGTCGTGGCCTAATCCAGCTGGCTTGTGATGCCGAAAGCTCAGCTAGGTCGGGGTGCGAGGGGTGCCAGCCCAAGTCGCGGTACAATCACAGTCAGGGTACAAGGTCTCGGAGATGCTATCCTTAATCTTGCGGATGATAGCCTAGCAAGATAGGGCAACCATATTCTTTGTTCTAGCATAGCTGTAGTCTAATATACCATTTCAAAGAGTGAAATGCCCCTCATTCATGCATCCATTCCACTTGTACTCTGAAAACTCTGTTTTGTCTATTATTGGGAAATGATTTAAAATTGAGAATTTCCATCTACAAAACTATTTATCTGCAATGTCCAAAACAGGATTTCCAACAATTATGCATGAGATTGCTTAAGAGGGTCCAACTTTCCTCAGTACAAAACTCTATAAGTCTGGAAGTGCAAAGAATTGTTAAAAATAGAAAATGAACTCCAAATATTACCTGAGATGCAGTGAATACATCTTTGGAGAATAACTTGTAAAAGGTTGAATATCCATCGGCTTGGTCTTTTCCCACCAAAGTTTCAATCTGCCTTTTGGTTTCTTGCTTGGCTTTTTTAATAGAGCCTTTCTGCTTCTCATCAACAGTAGCAAATGCTTCAAAGAAAGCTCCATCCAAGAACCTTGCCCTAGAAAAATATATTGCAATATGTAAGCCAAATTAATTCTATGCAGCAATACTTGAATCTAGGAGGTGTAGAAGCTTTTGTTAGCGGTGGTGTGTGGCTGAGTGGTCATGGTGTCTGGCTCCTTATTGTAAGTTTGTGGGTTCGAATCTCGTTGTGACCACTATCCACAAGCCTACAGTAAACTCAGCTTTCCATCCTTCTGAGGTCGGTAAATGAGTACCCAGGGTATTCATTCTAGAATATCAGTCTGGGGGAACAAGCTGAAGGTCCACATCAGCTGTATAGCTGCCATAACCCCTGAATTGCGTTAACAAATAACAATTGCTTGTTGCTTGCTTAGCTTTTTTTCAAGAGGTGCTTTATCTGTTTTTTTCCACAAGTTTTCAAATTGCCCACTAATTAATTTCCTTCACAAGTTTTGTCAATTTATATCAAAGCCCAAAAGAAATTTAAAGTTTCAACATTTCACAAAATTTTTTATGGGCTCTGCATTGTAAAAAATGTGGGTATAAGTTGCTTCTATCCTTTTAAACTTCATATAAATAAATAACCAAAATAAATAAGGCTCAAAATTATCCCCTTTTAGTCCATTGGAAAGTATTTTTATATCATAACTTTGAAAAAGTACTACAGCACAGACTGCAAATATTGCATCTGACTTTCATTTTAGAAAAAATGGACCTCTCTTGGACAGTGAACACAAGTTTCTACCCACTGTGATTGGAGGGGGGCAGTAGAACATTTCATTGACAAGTCCATACAACCCCACGAGTGCCATTATGTATTCTATATATGGGTTAAGATCTTATAGTGTTAGTGTGAGAGTTAACAAGGAGCATAAAGGTCTAAATTCACAAACTAAGTAAAAATCTCCATGGTATCAATAACAGAGATATTTATGGAAGGATAAAAACTTAACAAAAACAAAAGTAATCTCTAAGACTAACATTCTTTGTTGATTTTGAAGTTTACTGTTTGGATTAAGATTCTTATTGTATTCTTTTCAAATAAAATTTCTTGTTCCAGATGGTTTTCTTCCAGACTCTTGCAAACATGTTTTGTTTAGAGTAATAAATGAAGAGAACTTAATACAGTGTTGTTTGTATATGTTTGAATGTAAGAGGAGTGGTTACACAGCAAAAGGCTGTCCTCATTAAATATTCAAACATTTTTTATACTGTTGAGCTTTTGATGATTTTTTAATGTTTTTTGAAAGTCACTATAAATTTCACATCACAGACTGTGAAAAGTCACCTATGCAAAACAAAGCTCTCAACAAACACACAGAATTCAAGGTGACATGAATTCATAGCTTAAATTCATCATTTGAACTAAAAATACGACTTTCTGAATAAAATACTGGTCAACTGGTATCAGAAAAACACCTGTTGAGTGAGCATAATAGGGTTAAAAATATTATGAAAGTAAAACAAAGCACACAAAAAGGGAAAATCAGAAAGTGAAACAAACTCAATGATATGATATCAGAATGAGCTATCAATATTAGAAACTAAAGTTTTTCTCTCAGTGTTTTCTCGATTTTATTGATATTTAAGCGATATGTTTCGTTTAATTTAATCGATTTTTTATTGTTTTTTTATTCGACCTTATCATATGCTATGCTAGTATCTCTAGTCAAATGCTCAAAAGCCACAGCATCAAATTTTTCCACGAAACCCGATACTAAGCTTTGCAAATCCCACGCCTTTTCCGAAAGCAAAATTCCGCATTGAGCAATAAACAATTCAATGAACATAATCATTCGCTACCTACCTTTCATTTTGTGGCTTTTCTTGGCTCAAATCTGCATTTTCTTCAGTCAAGCTTATTCTCGATGCCTGACTGGCAAGGCCAACCCTTGATATGGCAACAGATATGCAAGATTTCTTCTGATTGCCAGCGACATCTAGGCCACCTCCTCTTGGTATCATAGCTGTTTCAGTGAATGCACAATCATCAAAATAGACATTTGTAGTTTTGCTTCTAAAGATTCTTCCTCTTGCACTTTCGACTTGCTTGCAAAAACAAACCGCTTCTTCTGATAATTTGACTTCTTGGTTCCTTGCGTCTTGCTGCGCCGCAGAAGGATTGCGTAGCAATCGCGCGTACTGCAGGGATCAGTTCTTGACGTTTTGCTGTTTTCAAGGATAAGGTTACAATGAAGGGTGATACACAATATCTGTGGACTTCTGGACTGCTGTAGTGCTGTTAACTTATCGAGAAATAAGAACATAAATTATAAATCCCTTCCCGGCTTCCTATATGTTTTTCTGACGAAACTACTGTAAACCGACCACTGTAACACTGCAGCCGTATTTTTTTCAATACAGAAAAGGCGTGTCCACGTGTTCAAGGCAGGGAGCGCCGTGGTTCAAGGGGATTCATACGATGGTCAAGGCCATCAAAGTATTAACTAACTAACTAATTAACTAATTAACTAATTAACTAACTAACTAACTAATTAACTAATTAACTAACTAACTAACTAATTAACTAACTAACCAACTAACTAACTAACTAGCTAACTAACCAACTAACGTATTAATTAATCAAACTAACTAACTAACTAACTAACTAAGTAAATAAGTAACTAGGTAACTAGCTAACTAGTAACTAACTAACAAACAAACTAACCAACTAACTAATTAACTAACTGATTAACTAACTAACTAACTAACTAACCAACCAAATAAAGTAACTAACTAACTAGAGTAACTAGCTAACTAACTAACTAAGTATTAAGTAACCAACTAGCTAACTAACTAATTAACTAACTAACCAACCAACTATCTAAGAAACTTATCAACAAACAAACTAACTAACTATTTAGGTAATTAATTAACTAACTAACTCAGTAACTAACTATCTAACTAATTGACTAACTAGCTAGCTAACTAACTAACTAATTAACTAAATAACTATTTAATTCCTAAGTAGTAACTATGCATTACCCCGACCTGCTTTCTAGTTAACTATTATCATAATTTTATCAACTTTTCGGCCTATTACAACCTCCCCCCAACCCTCAAGAAAGGGTAAAGAAAGTGTCGGCAATCGTCCTTTGTAGAGTGATGTCAGATGATATCTGTTGTGTAAAAGTGAAAATAAAGTGAATTTTGTGATTACGATATATGTCCGTTCCGTTCCGTTATGGTTATTCGGAATTGTTGTACAAATTGTTGTACGTTGTACGTTAATTGAGGAAGATCAGCTGTAATACATCTGGAAAAAGCATGGCCATGGAATATTCACTATTGAAAACCGAGGGTTTTTAACCAAGAAAGTGTGCCTGCTACTTTCGATAGCAAAGTACGCCCGATAATGAATCGCACCGCCTGTTAAGTTGCTATGAGAAAAGATATAAATTGTCAATAGGCTTGTAAAACAAACAGCAAAGTAATGAGTACCATATCATTCATCAATATAAATCAATATTCAGTCTATTGCTGGTACGTTAAAATGATATGTCTTTAGGTTGAAAATAAACACCTGTACATGCGACTCAAAATCTTCCAATGAAAAACCCATGTATAGGAAGAGGCATAGCAACCTTACACGAGTACTTGCAATATGAATAATAATACGTATTGGAGATATTTTAAATAATAGCTTGCATTATTAATTATTTTTGATATTATCCCAAGTATATCATGCTTATCCGAAATTGCAATGTTCAAGCTGACAAGACTTCTCAAAATGAAGCTGCTCAAAAACTTGCCGCTAATGGCATTTATATTGACAAAAACAATTATAGATATAAACTCTCATATAGTCAGGTTCGAAA
Source organism: Chrysaora quinquecirrha (assembly GCA_014526335.1). Classification (NCBI taxonomy): domain Eukaryota; kingdom Metazoa; phylum Cnidaria; class Scyphozoa; order Semaeostomeae; family Pelagiidae; genus Chrysaora; species Chrysaora quinquecirrha. The sequence goes on along the minus strand of JACTAT010000061.1, from coordinate 285,485 downwards.
CGAAGGTATATGCTGATTTTAGCATATCATTAAATGGCTTAGCAGATCCAGGCTCGGTACTAAAAAGCTTCACGCTGAAGACCAAACGTCAGTGTGTCTTGGAATGCGTCTCTTTGGCTACTTGTAAGTCTTTGAACTACAAACAAGATGGAGGAAATTGTGAATTACTGGAACGGAGTTTCACTGAAGGTGTAGCTTCACTCGTAGCAAGGACAGGATGGGTGTATATGTCAACTAACGACGAGGAAACTGATGTAAGTGTGGATAAGTATGCCTGAGTATGCCGTTCGATTTGCTAAAAGTGTGGTTCACAGTCATCGCCTGAGTCGTTGAAACGCGCGACTCAATGGTCCAAAACGACAGAATTTCCACGTCATTAACAAAAACATTAACAGGCCTGGCTAAACTATGGGACAAGTCGCACGCGACATTGCCACGCGTGACATGTCCCCTCGATGTCTCCCAGTTTAGCCAGCTCTGAAACTTTTTTAGCACTCGGCAAAATTTGTAGTGAGAGACGCGCAAATGTTTCTGGTAGGCAATAGAAGCATTTCTTGTCTCTGCGATTGGGGGGGAGCATGTTGCTCACTTGCGACTAGTAAAGTAAAGTAAAGTAGGGGCCAGGTCTCCATTTCGGAACAGTCACTCACAGCACCTGTCTGTGGGTATTACCGGCAAGAATCAGCATGGGTAATCCAAGAATTTCTGGATTTCCCTGCTAATTTTGATTAACGTTTTCGCGTCATTTTTTTCCATGCAACATTTTCTTGTTGTACATTGATTTGAAAAATAAGGGCATTCCCACATGTGTTCTATCTTTTCCTCTTGGGTTCCACATCTCCTGCATAGAGAGTCGGTATCCTTTGCTTTGTAATTTGCTTTCGTATTAATCATATTCAATTTTAACTTTAGCAGTGAAGTTCCGTCTTTATGTTATATATAGTTTTTTATTCCAAATTTACTTTGTTTAATGAATCTCAATTTAGTCATACTGGTATTTTTTATGTTGACTTCTAGTCTGTCCTTTAACTTCTCTTTTAATTAAGCTGAATTGAACAGTGCACGATAAGAACAACAATTTCATCACATTAGCAACGGAAAATTGCTTTCGTCCGCTGCACACGAGAGGCAAAGTTCCACCAATGACCAAAATTATGAAAAATGTTTGATATTTTGATTTTGGTCACGAATGACCAGAATATCGCAGAAATTTTGCCGCAGACGGAAGCAAAAGGCATAAGCAAGGTGTCACGAATGACACTTTGCTGAACCAAAAATCTCTCGTGTGCGCCTTTGCATTACTTCTAGTGCTGTAACTGCTTCTATGAAATCGTCTGCTTGACATTTCAGATTGGTCCGACTTGCAAATTACTTTCGCCATGCAAGAATGGTGGCATTTGCAAAGAAACATCAACTGCACCTGGTTTCAATTGCATTTGCGACAATCTTCATAGTGGGCAATACTGCCAAAATGATCGAGGTAGGCCTCATGTAGTTTGTGCGTTTTTGCAGCGAACTTTGCAGGTAACACTTTTTTGTAATGAGTCGCAAACTTCTGTAAACACGATAGCAACAATTCCAGGCGGTTTTATACGTCAACAGCCTATACCTCGGTAATTTTCTCCGTGATGACGTCATCATGATTTGGCGAAGTTTAGTTAAATCGAACTCACTATATATCAATCGAAAGCTCTAAGTCAGGAGAATACATATCTGCCCTTGTCAACCTCCTTTGATGCACCAGTAAAGAGTTATTACTGCCAAAAGGCAACAAAGCCCTTTGATGACGTCATCGAAAAGTCCAGCTTTCGGTCAAAATTTCACAGGGCCCATCTCGGATTTGGAAATAAAATTCAAAGTTTGGTTGAAAGTCAGATTGTTATGGGAAATTCCCTGCCTATATTGTTAAACTAACATTGAATAAATCATAGAATAGAATAGAAAAGAATCACGGTACTTTATCTTTCAGGTTTCGCCAGTTGCAAAGCAGTTTTTGATGCTGGTTTCAGGACTAATGGTGTTTACCGGTTAACTGGAGGAATGGGCTACCATACTTGTCGACTCACGACACTGGGAGACTGCGGCAGTGGAGGCTGGACACTAATACTAAAGACAGACGGAAATCTTGTAAGGAATATATTTATAGCAAAGTACTTCCATAGTAAAGGTACCCGGGGATGTGCCGCGCTTGAGGGTATACTTTTTCGGCCTTTTAGTCAAACCAAGAGGGTATACTCTTTTTACAACTTTGGTGTAGCCACGGGGGGTTCTCGGTTATACTTCTAAATAAAATCAAGAATTCGAATCTGAAGTCGAAATTTCTCTATGAAATAATTTTGAATTTTTTTGAAAACGAGGCCCTTAGTTGAAATGGTCTATTATGCTATAATATATTTAAGAAAGTTATTGTAAATTAGATGTTTTGTAATTTTAGCGAACTTTCGACTACTCTGCAAATTACTGGACGTCCAGTAATGTCTATAATCAGATATACACGCTGAAAGATGGCATGGACGATGGACAAGAAGCAAAATATGAAGCGTTTAATAAACTGGCTTTTACCAAAGTTTGCATTGGAATGAGACACGGAGCCATTAACTTCGCGGTAATTCCAAGAGCTGAAAGTTCAATGCTAAGTCTTTGTCAAAGTGGAACTTATAAAAGTAAGACGATTTTTTTGTTTTGTTCAATTTGGGCCTTTATTTTTACACTTTCTTGCATCCACGAGTAATAAATGTTTCAGCAGAAAGAATTTCATGGTAAATAACAGATCTCCCTGAATGGTTGGGGGCTAAAAGCTGCAATGCCCATCCAAAGTCCTCGGAACACCCTCGTAATCAAATAAACATGACTCTTCTTGCCTTTCTTGGTAGGGAATACAGAAAATCAATCCCCTCCCTCCAAAATTGTTTTATTCATGTACACGCTGAGCTTTTATAAGATGCCTTGCGGGTTCTTGTGGGATATTCCAAACCGTAGAAAATCAACATTTTTTGAGGGGGGGGGAGGGTTTTTCGCTACCACTGGAATAAAAATAGTCCAAATGTCCCAAGACATTGCTATTCGCTGCGGTCTTTGATGTTGCTGGTGTCTGTTGGACAAACGACACCAAACGATAAAGAAGACGTGACTGGCTGTCAATGCTCAAATGTTTTCAGTAAATAGAGTTAATGGCTCCAGGCCAGTTTTTTTTGGTTTCTGTAATGTGGAGGATGTTTTGGGGTCTTCTCTGTGTTGGAGCATAATCGAATGCTACACGTTTTTTTTATAAGAAAGTTTTTTTTGGCCCAATATTGAAACTTTCTTAGATATTTCATGTTTTCAGTACCAAAAAGCCCAAATCAAGATTTTCTTTCAACTGTTTTGAAATTCTTTTTTGACTGTTTAGTCAAATATATAGCTACTTCACTTGGACGGGCTAAATGGCTTGGTTTAGTGAGCGGTAGCGATTTACAACCACATTGCAACAGAGAAGGTTTCAACAACCAAGGGGCTCACGGAAAGTACGTTCAAATTGGAATTTTCGGTAACAACGAAGGCGACTGCAATACCATTTATTCTGTAATGGGTATAGGAATCGGAGGATCAAATCATGGAGAAAGCAACATTAAAACAGGCGTACACAGTCCGTATACATCAGTAAAAAGAATTAAAGCTAAAGGATATATACTTGTCCAGTGAGACTGAGTGATATCAAATATTCTATTTTAACCGCTATTATTTAATCATTAATTAATAAAGTCTATAATATACTAGATTTGTCTAGCTAAGCTAAAGATGAACACGAGTCAAATTACACATGTTCTTTTAACAGAACACAATCTAGAAGAAGATAATCTTATGAATTTCGATTAATCTTATGAGGCCTACCAAAGTACGAAATCCCATGGTAACGCCATGAGGAACTGGCACTAGTATGCTTCCTTTGAATAGCGATACTGCACAGTCCACACCCAATAGCTCGAAACTCCAAGGGACAGATGCAAAAATGGTTCAGCTCCCGAAAGCGTATGACCCAGAAAAAAGCTCTACTTGTCGCAAGCAATGGCTGAACGGTGATAAAAATATTGTTCGATACAGAATGTTGGAGTTATTACGAGCTTCAGTTAACGGGTGTTTTAAAATTAGCTAAGTTTGAAAGTACAGTACTAGGGAAAGTTCATCAGAAGAACAACACAGTTTTTTTACTTTTTACGCTTTCGGACGGTTCCAGCTATCGGGATTATGCTTCACGTATAACCATTTTAAAACGTATCAAAATTCAATTATTGATATTATCTTAACCTTTTCTAATCAAGGCAACGTAAATTGTTCATTAAAGCTTGTTAACCTAATTTTGTAAGTACATGATCGATAACAAATATACATATTTTATTGCTAACATAATAAAAAGCTTTTTTACCTAACATGTTTTCAAGTTAATCATCATACTAATCCATCTTTCAACTGCCTGTTTTCTTCTCTATTTCATTAATTTGTTGTGGATCGTGCAATGGTGTTCTACGGAAAATTACGCAACGAGACACCAAAAATTTCATTTTTGCAGAGTACGATTATTAACCTAACCTCAACCGTGCTTTGTGGTAAGGTGGTTACAATAGTAAAACTTTCTGGCATGGCAGTTACAATGTAAGACTTTGTGGTAGAGAAGTAACAATGCTAAGACTTTGTGAATGTGGTTACAATGTAAAGACTTTGTGATAAGGTTTGTTTCCATGCTAAGACTTTGTGGAGTGTAGTTACAACGCCAAGTCTTGTTACAATGTTAAAGTGCTTGTTACAATGGTAAGAATTTCTGACATGGGTAGTTACAATGCAAGACTTTGTGGTAGAGAAGTAACAATGCTAAGACTTTGTAAGTGTGGTTACAATGCAAAGACTTTATGGTAGGGTAGTTTCAATGGTTACAAACAATTACAATGCCAATTCCTCTTCAACTTTTTTATCATGAAAAATAACTGCTTTCTAATGCCTTTAACGATGAGAAGTTCACTGCTAGTCGAAGCCTGATAATCATCAATTCCAAAGGAATGTATGCTTTCCAAAGACCTTACCTTATAACATGAAATTAACGTAAGAAATACAAAATAACACGAATAAAATACACGAAAAATGTTTAAAAGGGGGAGCCATATACTGCATAATTCAAGCTTCGGAGGGGGGTGTCTAGTTGAGAAGGGGCTTCGCTTAAAAGAAGGTGCTCTAATTTGATATATTACGCGGTATACAAAAATCAAAGCCGTACTATGTTTATTCATAAGGTACTTCTCTTGGACGAGCTCAATGGCTTGGTTTGGTGAGCGGTAGCAATTTACAACCACACTGCAACAGAGAAGGTTTCAACAACCAAGGGCTTCATGGGAAGTATGTTCGAATTGGAATTTTCGGTAACAACGAAGGCGATTGCAGTACTATTGACTCTGTTATTGGAATAGGAATTGGAGGACCATATGGTGCAGGAGCTGGAGAGAGCAACATCAAAACAGGCGTACACAGTCCATATACGTCGATTTCAAGAATTAGAGCGAAAGGATATATCCTTGTTCAATGAGACAGTGAAAAAAGCGCGAACGTTATACTAATAAATAACAAGCAGAGGTTTAAAGAATGAACTCATTAGAACATACAATCATTTAAAACTACAGAGCAAATTAACAAATCACTAAAAATGTTTCCTCTCAGCTAAATGAAAACGATCCAAATTGGTGAAGAATTAACTATTGCACAGAATAGGGATTTGATTAGGTCTTTCTCTGGTTAACCCTCCATTCTATGAATAATGCATACGCTTTAATGTGATAAAAAGAATCTCATTCCCATGGCCGTATGGACAATATTACCAAGGGGATGAATTCAGCGATCTAGAGTTAGCCTCTGTTTCATGAGCGATTACTGGGACCCAGATAATACCGTAAGTCTAGGGAAGGGGTAAACTTATTGCATTCCTCCCACTCTTTCGGATACAGCTACTAACAACTACAACAACACAATTGCCGTTTCCTCAGAGTGGTTGGGACGGGTTGGTGGAGTGTGGAGGAGCGTAGACTACGTTGAATGTAACTAATAAGTCTGAGGAAGGGGGCTCCAGCTTTTACAAGTTTTAGCAAATGATGACATTTCGCTATACCACTTTTTGTAACAACTTTCAAATGTTCATGCATTTGGTCAATCCTATCCTTATTTAGCTATTATATGGGTCAAATTCGAAAACTTTTGACATAAAGTTATATCTTTAAAATTATGCAAAGAAATTCATACCCAATCATATTCTAGTATTCAAGTATCTAATGCCTCATGTATAGCACGTTAACTTATCGTCGTGTTTAAAATTTCATGCAGAAAAAAAGTTTTTAGTTTGAAATTTCGTATATAGATAAGCGTTTTGGCACTGGTTAATTCAAATTTAAGTAATTAAGGAATAATTTAAGTAACTAATTTTTTAGTAAAATTAGCATTCACGTTTTCTGTATGAGCAACCCCATTTTTGACTTCAATCTCGAGTTGCTAAGGCTGGGGTGGTTCTCTTATGGTTGCTAAAAATGAATGACTGATAAAACGCAGAGTTTTGTAACTGCAGTAGTGAATTGGCATATACTGTCACAGCACGCAACAGGCAAACGGTAATTTTCATTCTCAGAGGTTGCTCAGTTTTTTGCGTGATGTCAGCATCAGAGCCAAAGCAACCAGGGTTGTTATTAAACACGTGTATATGGAGAAAACCATCCTCCTAGCAGCTTCCATCTTATGAGTTATAGAGAGGTGCATGGGAAACATTTTATGCAGGCAGAGCCACACTGCATATTCTTTGGGGAAGGCGATCTACCCATCCGGGGGTCTACTGGAAGGTTTTGGCCATACAGAAAGGCTCTGTTCTTGTTCTTGTCTTTACATTTGACACACCCTAGCTGAAGTTCATTTTAAAGATAGTGAAAACAATCACTTGTGAGCTGAATTATCATTTGTTTTGATATCTGCTTGCCAGGCGACGTACGAATGAAGAGCGAACGTAATAGACTTCTGCTTGGAATTATGTCCCTCCCATTCCCTATTGATCAATGTTGTTCGAAGGGTGATGGAAGCAGAATACGCTCCATATAGTTTCAGAAAAACGTTGCTCGTGGGGGAAGGGGTGGCTGGGTTCGGTCTGACAATATGAGGTATATTACAATCATTATTCCCAGAATTTCCTTCGATAATCCTTAAAAAAAAACAGATGTATCGTGTATCTTTGTAACTTAAATTCTGATGGGATACCGTGTCTGAAATAGAGATAAAGAAAAAGACAAAAAAAAAGACAAAAAGATGACTGGCAGAAACGGCCGCCGTCTTTTGCAGAATCTTCTATTGTGCGACAATATTTTAGCTGTTAGAGGTTGTTGTTGCTGTTGTTTCCGAGTAGCTGGAAAAACGTATTGAGTCTAAAGGAAACCGTGGTTTCTTAGAGTGCCATAGAGGCTGCAGATTGTGTGTACAATCATGGACAAAAATTATGAGGGAAATTGGATTTTTCCATAATTTTTCCCCCTCCCCCTTACTCAATGTTGAAAAGTTTTGAAAACAACATGGAACACCAAAAGAATGCGTAAAGTGAAGGTGTTACAACTTTTTATACGCACAACATTGAATCAGAGGGAGGGTTGAGGCAATCTCAAAGAAAAATTTGTCTCATAAAATGTTGTCCAAGATTGTAGCACTGGGAGTGAGGCTAAAATTTTACAGAAAATTAAGTATGAAGCAAAATCTGTTTGTTCTTTTAAGGTACTGGGCTTGGACGTTCAAAATGGCTTGGTTTAGTCAGCGGAAGTTATTTACAACCACACTGCAACAGAGAAGGATTTAACAACCGATGGAGCACTGATAAGAGCGTCCGTATTGGTATCTTTGGAAACAATGAGGCAGACTGCAACACTATCGACTCAGTAATTGGGATTGGTATCGGTGGGTCATACAATTTGCAATCCGACATAAAAACAGGAGTCCATAGCTCTTTTGAAATAATAGATAGAAAGCCATCAAAAGGGTATATACTTGTTCAGTAGCGAAGGACGTTTGAAGATAATTTGCAAATTCAAGTTATTTTTGTAACGAGGGGGTTGAAAGGGGGATTGGAAACGCAAATACGCCTACTTTTGATTAACAAATACGAAAATCCGCTAATTTTCGATGTCCGTGAAATTGTACCAGCAGGCATTTTAATTTGCACGGGGCAAAAAGGATCCGAAAATCAGTTTGAAAAGGTACTCTATGTCCGAAATACGCCTTTATATCGTAAAAATAATTGATCCGCCAAAAAACTAAGATACGAAAATCCGTTTAGTGACACTGATGAAAATCCGCTTCTTGTGATTAACAAAATACAGCAATCCGCCAAGCCTTTCATCCCCCCCCCCCCCGTAACGTAAGGCCCAAGCAAAGGATGCGATGCCTAACATTTTTTAATGAAGCCGGTTTATAAGAAACCTACAATCTTGGACAAAATATTATGAGACAAATTTTGCTTTGAGAGTGGCTCTGCCCCCCCTCCCCCTGATTCAATGTTGTGCTTATAAAAAGTTGTCTCGTCGTCACTTTCTTGGTGTTTCATGTTGTTTTCAACAATTTGCAACATTGAAAAAGGGGGGAAGGGGGCGAAAATGTAGAAAAATGTAGAAAAATCCAATTTGTCTCATAATTTATGTCCATGATTGTAGATCTAGACCCTCATAAACTTATAGGGTATTGGCGAGGTTTGACGGACGTCGCATTTGCCGGACAATCTACTTTGAAACACGTTTAACTCAGCAAAATAGATGTCAATGGGAATTTTCGTACCATCTGCTTTTTTCAATCTTTTTATCTATCTTTTGACTTATTTTCACGTTTGCAAGTATAATCCAACCATATTTAATTATATCATAGTCCGGCAAATCCGCTGTCCGTCAAATCCCGCCGATACCCTAGAAATACTTCATTTCATAATAATCAAGAAACCAGTGAGATTCAACTCTGTTTCTAACAGGAGAATAACGAGGAAACACCTCGTTTTCAACATATTTTCGGGCAATTTTCGGGCTCTTTTCCCCCTTTTTCTGTTTTGCTTGAAAAATGTTATTAAGTCAAAAACACACATGAACTTCTCAACTTTTTAATAAACCCCTCTACCTCGAATAAGCGCCTATCTCAAAATCCATTTTTGCAACTAAGCCCCCGGGGGTAGACTTATTGCATGAGTCATTAGTTTTCGCTCCCCCACCACCCCGACACCCCGCTACATCTACCAGTTTGAACGATCTCATTTTAGTGTTGGCCTCGGTCTCATGAGCGATAACTGGGACTCAGAGACTCAGGTAATAGGTCTACCCCGGGGGCTTAATCGATATAGAGGTTCAGAGAAGCTGTATCGCTTATTTACCAGTCACTCAGCAGCTATATTGTTTTGTAATTGTAAATATAACTAATCGATGACAACTCGTGTAGCTCGGTGTAGCTTACTTGAATCCCTCTTTTGATAGAACAAAAGCTTTGATAGAAATCCTCTGCTAAACACTTTCTGTATATGTATATAACCATTTTTGTAGAAATTTTGCATAAAGCGATTGCACCATGGTTGCTTCATATGGCGAGTATGATATTGAGTTTCAAATTTTCTTTTATGCTGTGGTACTTGTATGTATACATTTGCATGTAATGAATTGTTACAGCACTTTATATCATATCCTTACTGTATTGTTTCTGTTAAAAACTAAATATTAAGACTTAGACTCAGTACCAGTTCCAGTGAGTACCGAGTGAATACCCATGAATACCAGTAAAAGGAGTTTCTAATTTTTGAAATAAGGCCCCATTCACACGATATCGGATTCTTTTCGATAACGGAAAACAAGGAAGACCGACAATGACTTCTTAGTAGGGCTTAGTAGAGAGGGTAGCTTAGGGGTTCCGGGGAACAAGGAAACATGCGAAATGTAACCAGTGAACAAGGGAATTAGGCCAAAATTAAAAGAGAAAAAGGGAACATCGGGAACCAGAGAAACTGTACGCTTGACTATCAGTCTGAAAATAAGCCTAAAAACTCAGGGGGAAAAAGAAATTTTGTCAAGGGAAACGGGGAAAATGGTAACCCCCCTAAACAACCCTAAGTAGAAGCTTAAATCTTGGTAACTGGTATGATAAGTAATCCGATATGAAGTCACTCCGGTATTGTAAGAATGCTAAGGTCTTCGAATAGACGATTCCGCAGAAGATTGGGGCCGTATGTTCCTAGAGTTACGCATGCACGCATACCTATATACGCATAGCGACAGGATTTGTTTTGACCGATATTGTAGCCATGTGGAACTCAGGGACATCCTCCTATCATGCATTGCGTGAAACAAGCGACTGCCAACTTTTGCGTAATTGTCTACTGAAAGCACAAAAGGGCGCGATTAGCCGTTGTGGTAGGTGATGTACTATAACTACTTCAGAGAGTAATAAAAAGAAAAAGCTGTAGTTACTCTGAAGTTTCAAGCCCGTTGGAAGGAATCTCAGATTTGGGGGGGGGGATGCTAAACAATAAACAAGTATTCGGCTTCGCAATGATTTTATGACATCACACTATTGTTTTCGAAATAATTCGAGACCCCGCTTCCGATGCACCTGAATTAAAATATCAAGTCCCGCGAGGGGGGGGGCTATGTATGTTTTTGATTCTGGAGACGTGCAGCCTGGAGCAGGGAATCTTTTTCAGAATTTTGAGAAAAGCAACAGTTTTTTAAGGTGCAGTGTCAGAAGATGAAGAACTGAGGGTCGTATAGGGGTTCTGGGGAACATGGGAACAAGCCCCAAAATGGCTTAGGGAACAGGGAACATTTGCATGAATTTAGGGGAACAAGGGAACATTTTGCACATATTTTTCAGGGAACACTCTGAAAATTCTACAAATCTTAAGGGAACAAATTATAATTTTCTAAGGGAACAGGGGAACAAGGACCCCCCCTATACGACCCTCAGAACTGAAAGAACTGAACAATTAAGCTACTCGGTATTCCTTTGCGAGTATTTATTTCATTGGGTTCCTTTAACGTAACTAGCTATCTAAGTAAAAACTGTGTATTTTGCAGACGCGAGTTAGAATCTTAAGTCTTATTAAAAACTGCTTAAACAAGTATTTTTAGCTTGGAAATCTTCCATTCACTATTCTTTTACTTCCTTCCATTTGTCAGTCATTCCCACAGTCATTCTAGAAGAAGAACTCTCTGATTTTCTACCCGCCTCGTTTTGAAGAAACAGCAGCAAACACGATGAAAGCACTTATCAGCAGCTGTACATAGATTACTTGATGCTTTACCGACGCTGTATACCAGGCGAATGATAACCAATAGAAGAACAAAGAGATTAAGGATGACAAGTAGATAGCCAATGGCAGCGTTGTCATCGTTAGGTCGAAGCCTTGCGTCATCATTTGCAATGTCATTTGATTTCAAAATGACTCCGAGGCAGAGGTTTATTGGTATGATTGATAAAGATAGAAGTTGCAAGATATTCTCAAAAGAATCCCTCATAGGCCGTCTGAACGCATGTAGAACAGCAAAGAACCCAGCGACCACAATTGTGGTACCTATTCCCGTCTTGAAATAACCAATGAACAAAGTCACTCCCGCGGTCATTATAAGCTTCCGAATCATCCCCAATGGCTCCCAGTATCGGTTTCCAGAATCGTAATTCTCATATAAAAATTTCAATGCAAACTGCAATCCGCTTTCCTCGCTTCTGTTACTCTCCACAGTAATTAGGAATTCATTTTCCTCTTGAATATTAACAGCATCTTCCTGCTTTTTACTATCAGGTATATACTTCAGTAACAAACAAAAAAGTAGTAATGGCAGGCCTACTGGAATTATGATTGCAACGTACGCAAAAACAAGAGTCAAACGACTTGAACCGGATAACGACAAACATTTGACGCTGTAGTCAGACTTCAAGTAGGAAAGCTGGTGCAAGCATTTACCATTTTTCATGCTGGTGCATATGTTATGGCAGCTTATTGGCAGAACCTGAACAATCCTCTGCGCCGTCAGAGGATAAGTTACAAAGAAAAACAACACAAGGACTCGAAAGCAATTTCTTTTACAAACTCTGCTTCGCCGAATGAAATTTGCGTGTAGTGTTTCAGCAAAATATAAATAGGCCACTTTTACTGCAAGATACGCGAGAATAACAATAGGAAATGCCGCCGTTCCAATCAGAGCAATCCAGAATTCATGAATGGAATTTAGCCCCCATTCTGGCTTCAAACAACGAAGAGAGGGAATTCGGAATACTTCAAGTTGAACGAATTGGAATATGCCGATTGTCTTTTTCAAGGAATGTGGCCAATTCACGTCTGAAAAAGCATGGATTATCACTATTAACACTTGGTAAAAGCCAAGCAAAATCTTCAAGTTTGATAATACAATATCAGCAAATGTCCTCGTGTAATCTTCGTCAATTTTTACTTTGATTTTGTCAGTCCAGGATACAAGCAAACAAATGAAAACGAAAAGTGTTATGTAGCCAATGAATTGCAGTATTGCATAAACTGGTTTCGGGCATTTTACGCATTTCTGGAACTGCCTACTGTATCCTTTTTCACAAACAGAGCATAATATACCTGTGTAGTTACTTAAGCATGTTGCATCGACACCGCCAAGACACGATCCTTTCACAGGGCAGTGATGAGGTTGTGGCAGTGCACATGAAAAACTACTTGTAGCTCTATCATATTCGTTGTTTTTTATGTCAAGATTTTTCATGAAAGCAACAAACGACTTTTTACAAGTTGAGTTTGAAGGAGATCCATCATGCCAAATCCACCAATAGTCTTTAAGCAGCTCAGGATAATCACGACGACATTCTATGCCACGTTGACTACATTTGTTGCACTTTCCAAAGCGATCTGTGCGAGCGAAGCCGTCCAAGCATTTACAAGCTCGATAACCGGCGGGGTGATTCTTCTTTGTTCCATCCGGACACGTCAAGCATTCCAACGGGCTTTTGCCTGGGGATCTACTAGGGGGTACATATTGTCCGGCAGGACAAGGCTTGCAGTACGTCATTGCAAGATCGTCTTGATAGAACGATCCAGCAGGACACTGTTTGCAGCATCCATCGGGGCAGCTGCGAAGGTCTGTGTAACACCCCAGGGGGCAAGGGGTACATGAATACGTTCGCGTCTTATAGCTTAAAGTACACTTGAAGCCATCTCTTGCCAAACTTGCATCTCGCGAACGTATTGAAAAATACACAGACGGAAAGCAGTTTATATTAACTCTGAAATCCCCAAAGCCAGCAATTTGTTTGAATCTATCGCAACTCACGTAAATACTAGAATCATTCGACATGGTACGGTAATCCCAGAGCTTTATGCTCTTGAGTGAAGGGTTTGAAAACAACAGCAACAACATAGGCGGTGATCTCATGTTGTCTAAAATCCCATCCATAGAACTGATATTGTTTCCGTAGAGAAACAAATTGTTCACGATCATGTTTTTAAAAATGCCTTTTGGTAAACTGCTGATGTTGTTTCGTTGAAGATATAGGAAAAAAATCTGAGTCATTCCCTTAAACGCTAACGGCGATATGTGTGTAATGTTATTATTCTGTAGCATTATATGGGTCAGCACTCTTCGGCCTTTGAAAGCAAAAGCATCGAGTCTTTCAATTCGATTATAAGACAAAACAATTTTCAGATAATTCGTATTCCGCAGGTCAAACGTGCGAATCTGATTATCGTTAAGAAGCAAACGGGTTATTTGCTTGTTATAAAAGTCCGTCGGAAGGAGTCTTTCGATTCTGTTGTGATGTAGACTTAAGGTCTCTAGTTTTGAGAGACCTTCGAAAACTGGTGGCTTGGAGAATTTGTTATTGTCGAGGTACAAAACTCCCAACTTTCTTAAACACTGGAACAAATTATCTGGAATGCTTTCCAATTTATTGAATGCCAGGCTAAATTCATGTAGTTGAACCAAAGTGTCAAATGAATTTTCTTCAATATGTTCTATCCCGCACTTATCTAAATTCAGATTACGCAATTTTCTGAATTCGCGAAAATAATCCTTGCGTACCAAAGGCATAATGTTACCTCCAACTCTAAGGCGAGTTACAGTTTTGGGTAAAAATCTCAAAACGCGTTCCAGTGTTAATTGGTTGTGAGTAATATCAATGTAATATAAGCTCGATGAAACGTTTTCAAATGTTTTACGTATAGTTGCCTCGTTGAATGAATTATCTCTTATGGTAAATCGCTTCAGAGACTTTGGCAATATGATAGGCCCTTTAAGCCAGCATCTTTCCAAACTAAGCATTTGCAGCTTAGGAAATCGTAAGAAATAATCTTCGTTTAAATTCAGCTGAGAGTTTCCAGAAAGATCGATGTACATTGTTGAGTTAGGAATATCATTTGGGAACCTGTCCAAACCGGCATTGCTGCAGTCTAGGTACACAGGTGTCTTCCAGTGACACCCATAAGGAAGGCCCAAGACAGGCAGAAGAGTGTATAAGAGGAAGAAAATGATCAATGCAAAAATTAGTTTACCTCGTGGCATGATTGGACAGTACAGTAGTCACAATCGGACGATTTCCAATGTTCTGAAAGAGAGTTAAGAGTCAAATATAAAGACGTATAGTCGAAGGGAGTCGAATCTGCAGTACGGAGCCGCATATAAGGCCCCAAACACATGTCCTAGATTTCTCAACCGCTAACTGATTTGGCCAATGACAGAGTATCAGACCCCTAATCGTCCTAATCAGACATAACATCTGTCGTACATTAAAACCGAAGACTTTCGGACCATCAAATTTGCATACAAAGTTTTGTCCGAACGATTAAGTTTTCGGTTTCTTACAAAGTCCACTTACAGCGCCATTGAAATTTAAGCAATTGGTACGAGTAGGGCTGGCAGCCGCCGGTAGAGCATTGAAGTACGCAACCAAAAGTCAAAAGTCACAGGTTTGAGACTACTCCTCTCCAGGTCGTTTCGGCAGCAGGTCAACTCGCCACATTGCAGATTCGCCACAAATCTGGCCAAGTCGCCTCGACAAAAGATGACTCGCCACATTCGACAGAACAGGGTGACTTACCAGTGTGATTAACGGTGAGTTTAAGACAATCGACGATCGACGAAAATCGTTGCAATACAGAAGTAGCTCGTTTCGCAAATCAGGGCGAATACACCTTTTCAACTAAGAGCCTCGTTTCCAAGATTTAGGAAAATCTGTTCGTACAAAATTTTCGACCCTTGATTCAGATTGAGCGTCTTCATTTTAGTGTTGAGGGAAATTTTTACGGGCTTATGTTGATTTTATAGCGATTTAAGGTTTGAAAACTTATAAAAGATTTGATAGGGGTGAAATTTAACACCAGTCATTTTTCATGGTCAAATCCCTCAAACTTTAAAACGCCATACAATCAACATTTTAATGAAAAGAGGGGGAAAAGAGAAGTAAAAATTTGCCTAAACACTAACACGAAGATGCTCAATCTCAATCTGGGGTCATAATTTTTGTACGAACAAACTTTCGTAAATCATAATAATAATCGAAATCATAAACAATTTTTGGATCTAAACGATTGTAAATTAATACGTAATCAAGGTAGCAAAGCGAAAGCTACTTTATGATGTACTCAATCCCTAAGGCCCTGGCCAAAGGATCAAAAATTGTTGGTCAAACATTTGCGATTTGCCTATCGGACAAAATGCTTGACCTGGGGCCCTTCACCTTGACCGTCTCGCAAAACATTGTTCGTCCAATAGTTTGTGCTGGCCGAATTCTGCTTATCAACCATTGTTTCGCAACGTGCCCAAACGGTCAAACATTGCTTGAAAAGTACAGTAAATCTCAAATGTTTGACCAACAATGTTTGATTGTTTGAACGGTCTGGGCTAAGGACTGGTCAGTAATCTCTGTTTTCTGTTTAAGCATTTATTGTTCAGGCTCACGCTATTTTTAATTTGTACTGAAAACTGAGGTACTAAAATCAATCACACAAGCATCTGAGTTGATATATAATCAAGACAACGTATTTCAATAAGATAATCAATCTGCCCCTTGCTTGGTTGCTTTGCTTATTGTCATTTGCAAACTCGATTACTCCCTTCTCGTATTTTATTCCAACTGTTAAGCGGGAGAGCCATAATTTAGGACGAGAATCATAAAAGCATATTGACAACATGAAATGTAATTTGAAAAATGCAGAAAATAACCTTACCTCTAACAGTAAACACCAATATTATTTATGGAAATTGAATTGCCTTGCAACATGTGACAACACAAATCTTGATCCCGTGTTCATGCAATCCCTGATGTAATGGTGCGCTTTTGCCTGTAATTGCGTGGATACAGTACACTTTGCAAAACAAAGATGTCTGAAGGTTTACATTCTTTCCTTTGTTTTGATTATTAGAATAAGAAAGGATTACTAACAGACCGAAACAAACAAAAGTTTTTTGAGGTTTTAAAACCAAAGTCTTCCTCGTTATTTTAGTGAACTATGCTTGTTAAAACGCCACAGTTGGGACAGCTGTTTCTAAATACCAGGTCAAAATAAGAAATCAAAAAGTTTGTTTGAATATTCGAGGTGTAAAAATTCATAATAAATATTCCGTTCTAATTCAAGTTCCACAAGTTCCTGATTCCGCCTTTTACAGAGACGCGAAGCCCCTAGCGGGGCCTGGAACTTACGAAGCATTTTGGCGGTAAAAGTGAAAAGTCGAGCCAGCAGCAAGCAGCATATTTCTAGAATGCTTGGAAGGGAAATATGGTAATAAAAACGGATATAGGGCAACAATATACTAAATTTTCCATCATAGAAGCAGTATGTATTATTTGCAAGCTCAAAACTAAGATACAAACCTTAAGATGACACTAGATAGATAGTATTGCTGTGAAGCACAGCATCAGCTGCTGTGCCTAGGCCATCATCATCATCATCAACATTTCGAAAAGAAAAGGGTCACTCTCGTTTGCCTGTATGTTTTTGATTCTGGACACGTGTTTTTTAAGGTGCAGTGTCAGAAGATGAAGAACTGAAAGAACTGAACAATTAAGCTACTCGATATTCCTTTGCGAGTATTTATTTCATTGGGTTCTTTTAACGTAACTAGCTATCTAAGTAAAAACTGTGTATTTTGCAGACGCGAGTTAGAATCTTAAGTCTTATTAAAAACTGCTTAAAGAAGTCTTTTTAGCTTGGAAATCTTCCATTCACTATCATTTTACTTCCTTCCATTTGTCAATCATTCCCACAGTCATTCTAAAAGAAGAACTCTCTGATTTTCGGCCCGCCTCGTTTTGAAGAAACAGCAGCAAACACGATGAAAGCACTTATCAGTAGCTGTACATAGATTACTTGATGCTTTACCGACGCTGTATACCAGGCGAATGATAACCAATAGAAGAACAAAGAGATTAAGGATGACAAGTAGATAGCCAATGGCAGCGTTGTCATCGTTTGGTCGAAGCCTTGCGTCATCATTTGCAATGTCATTTGATTTCAAAATGACTCCGAGGCAGAGGTTTATTGGTATGATTGATAAAGATAGAAGTTGCAAGATATTCTCAAAAGAATCCCTCATAGGTCGTCTGAACGCATGCAGAATAGCAAAGAACCCAGCGACCACAATTGTGGTACCCATTCCCGTCTTGTAATACCCAATGAACAAAGTCACTCCCGCTGTCATTATAAGCTTCCAAATCATCTCCAATGGCTCCCAGTATCGGTTTACAGAATCGTAATTCTCATATAAAAATTTCAATGCAAACTGCAATCCGCTTTCCTCATTTCTGTTACTCTCCACAGTAATTAGGAATTCATTTTCCTCTTGAATATTAACAGCATCTTCCTGCTTTTTACTATCAGGTATATACTTCAGTAACAAACAAAAAAGTAGTAATGGCAGGCCTACTGGAATTATGATTGCAACGTACGCAAAAACAAGAGTCAAACGACTTGAACCGGATAACGACAAACATTTGACGCTGTAGTCAGACTTCAAGTAGGAAAGCTGGTGCAGGCATTTACCATTTTTCATGCTGGTGCATATGTTATGGCAGCTTATTGGCAGAACCTGAACAATCCTCTGCGCCGTCAGAGGATAAGTTACAAAGAAAAACAACACAAGGACTCGAAAGCAATTTCTTTTACAAACTCTGCTTCGCCGAATGAAATTTGCGTGTAGTGTTTCAGCAAAATATAAATAGGCCACTTTTACTGCAAGATACGCGAGAATAACAATAGGAAATGCCGCCGTTCCAATCAGAGCAATCCAGAATTCATGAATGGAATTTAGGCCCCATTCTGGTTTTAAACAACGAAGAGAGGGAATTCGGAATACTTCAAGTTGAACGAATTGGAATATGCCGATTGTCTTTTTCAAGGAATGTGGCCAATTCACGTTTGAAAATGCATGGATTATCACTATCAATACTTGGTAAAAGCCAAGCAAAATCTTCAAGTTTGATAATACAATATCAGCAAATGTCCTCGTGTAATCTTCGTCAATTTTTACTTTGATTTTGTCTGTCCAGGATACAAGCAAACAAATGAAAACGAAAAGTGTTATGTAGCCAATGAATTGAAGTATTGCATAAACCGGTTTCGGGCATTTTACGCATTTCTGGAACTGCCTACTGTATCCTTTTTCACAAACGGAGCATAATATACCTGTGTAGTTACTTAAGCATGTTGCATCGACACCGCCAAGACAAGATCCTTTAACAGGGCAGCGATGAGGTTGTGGCAATGCACATGAAAAACTACTTGTAGCTCTATCATATTCGTTGTTTTTTATGTCAAGATTTTTCATGAAAGCAACAAACGACTTTTTACAAGTTGAGTTTGAAGGAGATCCATCATGCCAAATCCACCAATAGTCTTTAAGCAGCTCAGGATAATCACGACGACATTCTATGCCACGTTGACTACATTTGTTGCACTTTCCAAAGCGATCTGTGCGAGCGAAGCCGTCCAAGCATTTACAAGCTCGATAACCGGCGGGTGATTCTTCTTTGTTCCATCCGGACACGTCAAGCATTCCAACGGGCTTTTGCCTGGGGATCTACTAGGGGGTACATATTGTCCGGCAGGACAAGGCTTGCAGTACGTCATTGCAAGATCGTCTTGATAGAACGATCCAGCAGGACACTGTTTGCAGCATCCATAGGGGCAGCTGCGAAGGTCTGTGTAACACCCAGGGGCAAGGGTACATGAATACATTCGCGTCTTATAGCTTAAAGTACACTTGAAGCCATCTCTTGCCAAACTTGCATCTCGCAAACGTATTGAAAAATACACAGACGGAAAGCAGTTTATATTAACTCTGAAATCCCCAAAGCCAGCAATTTGTTTGAATCTATCGCAACTTACGTAAATACTAGAATCATTCGACATGGTACGGTAATCCCAGAGCTTTATGCTCTTGAGTGAAGGGTTTGAAAACAACAGCAACAACATAGGCGGTGATCTCATGTTGTCTAAAATCCCATCCATAGAACTGATATTGTTTCCGTAGAGAAACAAATTGTTCACGATCATGTTTTTAAAAATGCCTTTTGGTAAACTGCTGATGTTGTTTCGCTGAAGATATAGGAAAAAAATCTGAGTCATTCCCTTAAACGCTAACGGCGATATGTGTGTAATGTTATTATTCTGTAGCATTATATGGGTCAGCACTCTTCGGCCTTTGAAAGCAAAAGCATCGAGTCTTTCAATTCGATTATAGGACAAAACAATTTTCAGATAATTCGTATTCCGCAGGTCAAACGTGCGAATCTGATTATCGTTAAGAAGCAAACGGGTTATTTGCTTGTTATAAAAGTCCGTCGGAAGGAGTCTTTCGATTCTGTTGTGATGTAGACTTAAGGTCTCTAGTTTTGAGAGACCTTCGAAAACTGGTGGCTTGGAGAATTTGTTATTGTCGAGGTACAAAACTCCCAACTTTCTTAAACACTGGAACAAATTATCTGGAATGCTTTCCAATTTATTGAATGCCAGGCTAAATTCATGTAGTTGAACCAAAGTGTCAAATGAATTTTCTTCAATACGTTCTATCCCGCACTTATCTAAATTCAGATTACGCAATTTTCTGAATTCGCGAAAATAATCCTTGCGTACCAAAGGCATAATGTTACCTCCAACTCTAAGGCGAGTTACAGTTTTGGGTAAAAATCTCAAAACGCGTTCCAGTGTTAATTGGTTGTGAGTAATATCAATGTAATATAAGCTCGATGAAACGTTTTCAAATGTTTTACGTATAGTTGCCTCGTTGAATGAATTATCTCTTATGGTAAATCGCTTCAAAGACTTTGGCAATATGATAGGCCCTTTAAGCCAGCATCTTTCCAAACTAAGCATTTGCAGCTTAGGAAATCGTAAGAAATAATCTTCGTTGAATTTCAGATGAGAGTTTCCAGAAAGATCGATGTACATTGTTGAGTTAGGAATATCATTTGGGAGCCGGTCCAAACCGGCATTGCTGCAGTCTAGATACGCAGGATTCTTCCAGTGACACCCAGAAGGTAGGCCCAAGACAGGCAGAAGAGTGTATAAGAGGAAGAAAATGATCAATGCAAAAATTAGTTTACCTCGTGGCATGATTGGACAGTACAGTAGTCACAATCGGACGATTTCCAATGTTCTGAAAGAGAGTTAGAAGGCAAACATAAAGACGCATAGTCGAAGGGAGTCGAATCTGCAGTACGGAGCCGCATATAAGGCCCCAAACACATGTCCTAGATTTCTCAACCGCTAACTGATTTGGCCAATGACACAGTATCAGACCCCTAATCGTCCTAATCAGACATAACGTTTGTCGTAGATTAAAACCGAAGACTTTCGGATGATCAAATTTTCATACAAAGATTTGTCCGAAAGATTAAGTTTTCGGTTTCTTACAAAGTCCGCTTAAAAGCGCCATTGAAATTTAAGCGCTTGGTACGAGTAGGGCTCCCGTTGGCTGGGCTTGGAGCCGCCGGTAGAGCATTGAAGTACGCAACCAAAAGTCAAAAGTCACAGGTTTGAGAATACTCCTCTCTAGGTCGTTTCGGCAGCAGGTCAACTTGCTACATTGCCAACTCGCCACACATCTGGCCAAGTCGCCTCGAAAAAAGATGACTCGCCACATTCGGCTGAACAAGCTGACTTACCAGTGTGAATAACGGTGAGTTTAAGACAATCGACGATCGACGAAAATCGTTGCAACACACAAGTAGCTCGTTTCGCAGATCAGGGCGAATACACCTTTTCAACTAAGAGCCTCGTTTCCAAGATTTAGGAAAATCTGTTCGTACAAAATTTTCGACCCTTGATTCATAATAATAATCGAAATCATAAACAATTTTTGGATCTAAACGATTGTAAATTAATACGTAATCAAGGTAGCAAAGCGAAAGCTACTTTATGATGTACTCAATCCCTAAGGCCCTGGCCAAAGGATCAAAAATTGTTGGTCAAACATTTGCGATTTGCCTATCGGACAAAATGCTTGACCTGGGGCCCTTCACCTTGACCGTCTCGCAAAACATTGTTCGTCCAATAGTTTGTGCTGGCCGAATTCTGCTTATCAACCATTGTTTCGCAACGTGCCCAAACGGTCAAACATTGCTTGAAAAGTACAGTAAATCTCAAATGTTTGACCAACAATGTTTGATTGTTTGAACGGTCTGGGCTAAGGACTGGTCAGTAATCTCTGTTTTCTGTTTAAGCATTTATTGTTCAGGCTCGCGCTATTTTTAATTTGTACTGAAAACTGAGGTACTAAAATCAATCACACAAGCATCTGAGTTGATATATAATCAAGAGAACGTATTTCAATAAGATAATCAATCTGCCCCTTGCTTGGTTGCTTTGCTTATTGTCATTTGCAAACTCGATTACTCCCTTCTCGTATTTTATTCCAACTGTTAAGCGGGAGAGCCATAATTTAGGACGAGAATCATAAAAGCATATTGACAACATGGAATATAATTTGAAAAATGCAGAAAATAACCTTACCTCTAACAGTAAACACCAATATTATTTATGGAAATTGAATTGCTTTGCAACATGTGACAACACAAATCTTGATCCCGTGTTCATGCAATCACTGATGTAATGGTGCACTTTTGCCTGTAATTGCGTGGATACTGTACACTTTGCAAAACAAAGATGTCTGAAGGTTTACATTCTTTCCTTTGTTTTGATTATTAGAATGAGAAAGGATTACTAACAGACCGAAACAAACAAAAGTTTTTTGAGGTTTTAAAACCAAAGTCTTTCTCGTTATTTTAGTGAACTATGCTTGTTAAAACGCCACAGTTGGGACAGCTGTTTCTTAATACCTGGTCAAAATAAGAAATCAAAAAGTTTGTTTGAATATTCGAGGTGTAAAAATTCATAATAAATATTCCGCTCAGATTCAAGTTCCACAAGTTCCTGATTCCGCCTTTTACAGAGACGCGAAGCCCCTAGCGGGGCCTGGAACTAACGAAGCATTTTGGCGGCAAAAGTCGAGCCAGCAGCAAGCAGCAATCATTGAACTATATATAAAAAGACTTTTTATATATAGTTCAATGGCAGCAATATTTCTAGAATGTTTCGAAAGTGAAAATATGGTAATAAAAACGGATATAGGCCAATAATATACTAAATTTTTCATCATAGAAGCAGTATGTATTATTTGCAAGCTCAAAACTAAGATACAAACCTTAAAATGACACTAGATAGATAGTATTGCTGTGAAGCCCAGAATCAGCTGCTGTGCGTAGGCCATCATCATCATCATCAACATTTCGAAAAGCAAAGGTCACTCTCGTTTGCCTGTATGTTTTTGATTCTGGAGACGTCATCTGGAGCAGGGAATCCTTTTCAGAATTTTGGGAAAAGCAACGGTTTTTTAAGGTGCACTGTCAGAAGATGAAGAACTGAAAGAAGTGAACAATTAAGCTACTCGGCATTCCGAGTATTCATATCATTGGGTTCTTTTAACGTAACTAGCTATCTAAGTAAAAACTGTGTATTTTGCAGACGCGAGTAAGAATCTTAAGTCTTATTAAAAAACTGCTTAAACAAGTCATTTTAGCTTGGAAATCTTCCATTCACAATTCTTTTACTTCCTTTCATTTGTCACTCATTCCCACAGTCATTCTAAGAGAAGAACTCTCTGATTTTCTGCCCGCCTCGTTTTGAAGAAACAGCAGCAAACACGATGAAAGCACTTATCAGCAGCTGTACATAGATTACTTGATGCTTTACCGACGCTGTATACCAGGCGAATGATAACCAATAGAAGAACAAAGAGATTAAGGATGACAAGAAGATAGCCAATGGCAGCGTTGTCATCGTTTGGTCGAAGCCTTGCGTCATCATATGCAATGTCATTTGATTTCAAAATGACTCCGAGGCAGAGGTTTATTGGTATGATTGATAAAGATAGAAGTTGCAAGATATTCTCAAAAGAATCCCTCATAGGTCGTCTGAACGCATGCAGAATAGCAAAGAACCCAGCGACCACAATTGTGGTACCCATTCCCGTCTTGTAATAACCAATGAACAAAGTCACTCCCGCAGTCATTATAAGCTTCCGAATCATCTCCAATGGCTCCCAGTATCGGTTTCCAGAATCGTAATTCTCATATAAAAATTTCAATGCAAACTGCAATCCGCTTTCCTCACTTCTGTTACTCTCGACAGTAATTAGGAATTCATTTTCCTCTTGAATATTCACAGCATCTTCCTGCTTTTTACTATCAGGTATATACTTCAGTAACAAACAAAAAAGTAGTAATGGCAGGCCTACTGGAATTATGATTGCAACGTACGCAAAAACAAGAGTCAAACGACTTGAACCGGATAACGACAAACATTTGACGCTGTAGTCAGACTTCAAGTAGGAAAGCTGGTGCAGGCATTTACCATTTTTCATGCTGGTGCATATGTTATGGCAGCTTATTGGCAGAACCTGAACAATCCTCTGCGCCGTAAGAGGATAAGTTACAAAGAAAAACAACACAAGGACTCGAAAGCAATTTCTTTTACAAACTCTGCTTCGCCGAATGAAATTTGCGTGTAGTGTTTCAGCAAAATATAAATAGGCCACTTTTACTGCAAGATACGCGAGAATAACAATAGGAAATGCCGCCGTTCCAATCAGAGCAATCCAGAATTCATGAATGGAATTTAGCCCCCATTCTGGCTTCAAACAACGAAGAGAGGGAATTCGGAATACTTCAAGTTGAACGAATTGGAATATGCCGATTGTCTTTTTCAAGGAATGTGGCCAATTCACGTTTGAAAATGCATGGATTATCACTATTAACACTTGATAAAAGCCAAGCAAAATCTTCAAGTTTGATAATACAATATCAGCAAATGTCCTCGTGTAATCTTCGTCAATCTTTACTTTGATTTTGTCAGTCCAGGATACAAGCAAACAAATGAAAACGAAAAGTGTTATGTAGCCAATGAATTGCAGTATTGCATAAACTGGTTTCGGGCATTTTACGCATTTCTGGAACTGCCTACTGTATCCTTTTTCACAAACAGAGCATAATATACCTGTGTAGTTACTTAAGCATGTTGCATCGACACCGCCAAGACACGATCCTTTCACAGGGCAGTGATGAGGTTGTGGCAGTGCACATGAAAAACTACTTGTAGCTCTATCATATTCGTTGTTTTTTATGTCAAGATTTTTCATGAAAGCAACAAACGACTTTTTACAAGTTGAGTTTGAAGGAGATCCATCATGCCAAATCCACCAATAGTCTTTAAGCAGCTCAGGATAATCACGACGACATTCTATGCCACGTTGACTACATTTGTTGCACTTTCCAAAGCGATCTGTGCGAGCGAAGCCGTCCAAGCATTTACAAGCTCGATAACCGGCGGGGTGATTCTTCTTTGTTCCATCCGGACACGTCAAGCATTCCAACGGGCTTTTGCCTGGGGATCTACTAGGGGGTACATATTGTCCGGCAGGACAAGGCCCCGGCGGGTGCACTCCAATGGAAAAATGTACAGCACCCGTGTCCATAAAATCACTGAGAAAGGGGTATTTCATGATGTGAAACAAGGACCTAGAATTTGAAAAAAGGGGTCTTTTTGAAAAATTGGGCCGTGAATCTGAACACTGTAATCCAATTTGATTTTCCTATTTTTAATCTTTTAATCAAGATATAATTGTTTAGACATTTAAAACAAGCTTTCAAACCATTGCTTCTTCTTACAACTTAATTCAATTCCCAAGTAGCATTCAAAATTTAGCTTCATGGTACAGGAAACTGAGGTGCATTTGACATATTTTTTTTAATGGGAAAAGGAGAGCAAAGCTTGCCGTTTGACTTTGTCCACACACTTCCACACCACTTCCACTCATCTAGCTTGTGCCTAACAAAAATGAATTACAAACAAATGTGTTTTCAAATGCCAATGTTTATTGTTTTTTTGACCCATGCACTATATATAAATGACAGTGTAGGTAACTAAGCTCCTATGTATAGGGGACCTAAAAACTGATGCTAATACAGTATTCAAATTTAATCAGCTATTTTACAAATAATTTTGCTCATCAGATTTTTAAACTATTTGCAAAAATCTTTTAATATCATGTATGGGTGATTTCCATTATGAAGGCTTTAGCATTCTAACAATGTTTAACAAGTCATTCAATGTCATTGATATTCAGAAAAAGGGTCTATTTTCCTTGGTAAAAGGCCGCAAAAAATCAGTGAAAAGGGGTCAAATGTATGTGTGATTGTCAGTGGAAAGGGGTATTTTTGTGGACCTCCGGACAAGGGTGGATGTGGTTTTATAAGTCTAGTGCACCCGCCGGGGACAAGGCTTGCAGTACGTCATTGCAAGATCGTCTTGATAGAACGATCCAGCAGGACACTGTTTGCAGCATCCATCGGGGCAGCTGCGAAGGTCTGTGTAACACCCCAGGGGGCAAGGGGTACATGAATACGTTCGCGTCTTATAGCTTAAAGTACACTTGAAGCCATCTCTTGCCAAACTTGCATCTCGCAAACGTATTGAAAAATACACAGACGGAAAGCAGTTTATATTAACTCTGAAATCCCCAAAGCCAGCAATTTGTTTGAATCTATCGCAACTCACGTAAATACTAGAATAATTCGACATGGTACGGTAATCCCAGAGCTTTATGCTCTTGAGTGAAGGGTTTGAAAACAACAGCAACAACATAGGCGGTGATCTCATGTTGTCTAAAATCCCATCCATAGAACTGATATTGTTTCCGTAGAGAAACAAATTGTTCACGATCATGTTTTTAAAAATGCCTTTTGGTAAACTGCTGATGTTGTTTCGTTGAAGATATAGCGAAACGATTTGAATCATTCCCTTAAACGCTAACGGCGATATGTGTGTAATGTTATTATTCTGTAGCATTAAATCGTTCAGCACTCTTCGGCCTTTGAAAGCAAAAGCATTGAGTCTTTCAATTCGATTATACGACAAATCAATTTTCAGATATTTCGTATTTCGCAGATCAAACGTGCGGATCTGATTGTCGTTAAGAACCAACCGGCCTATTCGCTTCTTATAAAAGTCTGTTGGTAGAAGTCGTTTGATTCTGTTGTGATGTAAATTTAAGGTTTCTAGGCTTGTTAGACCTTCGAAAACTGGTGGCTTAGAGAACTTGTTATGGTCCAGGTACAAGACTCCCAAATTTCTTAAAACTGGAACAAATTATCTGGAATGCTCTCCAGGTTATTGCTTGATAGGCTAAATATATGCAGATGAACAAGTGTGTCAAGTGAATTTTCTTCAATCTGTCTTATTCCACAGCCATCTAAATTCAGATAAAGCAATTTTCTGAATTCGCGAAAATAATCCTTGCGTACCACAGGCATAATGTTACCTCCAACTCTAAGGCGAGTTACAGTTTTGGGTAAAAATCTCAAAACGCGTTCCAGTGTCAATTGGTTGTGAGAAATATCAATGTAAAATAAGCTCGATGAAACGTTTTCAAATGTTTTACGTATAGTTGCCTCGTTGAATGAATTATCTCTTATGGTAAATCGCTTCAGAGACTTTGGCAATATGATAGGCCCTTTAAGCCAGCATCTTTCCAAACTAAGCATTTGCAGCTTAGGAAATCGTAAGAAATAATCTTCGTTTAAATTCAGCTGAGAGTTTCCAGAAAGATCGATGTACATTGTTGAGTTAGGAATATCATTTGGGAACCTGTCCAAACCGGCATTGCTGCAGTCTAGGTACACAGGTGTCTTCCAGTGACACCCATAAGGAAGGCCCAAGACAGGCAGAAGAGTGTATAAGAGGAAGAAAAAGATCAATGCAAAAATTAGTTTACCTCGTGGCATGATTGGACAGTACAGTAGTCACAATCGGACGATTATCAATGTTCTGAAAGAGAGTTAAAAGTCAAATATAAAGACGTATAGTCGAAGGGAGTCGAATCTGCAGTACGGAGCCGCATATAAGGCCCCAAACACATGTCCTAGATTTCTCAACCGCTAACTGATTTGGCCAATGACACAGTATCAGACCCTAATCGTCCTAATCAGACATAACGTTTGTCGTACATTAAAACCGAAGACTTTCGGACCATCAAATTTGCATACAAAGTTTTGTCCGAACGATTAAGTTTTCGGTTTCTTACAAAGTCCACTTACAGCGCCATTGAAATTTAAGCAATTGGTACGAGTAGGGCTGGCAGCCGCCGGTAGAGCATTGAAGTACGCAACCAAAAGTCAAAAGTCACAGGTTTGAGACTACTCCTCTCCAGGTCGTTTCGGGAGGGGGGCTTTGGGGTTTTACGGGTTGCGGGTTTAGCCGATTTTGCCCTCGGGTTTTCGGGTTATTCCAAAAAAACGTGCGGGTTTTCGGGTTCAGAATATTTGACGGGTTGCGGGTTTTACCATTTTTGAACTCGGGTTTTCGGGTATTGTTGTAAAAATGTGCGGGTTTTCGGGTTTTTCCCCGTCAAATAGGATATATCACTTTGTGAAATTCATTAACGGTTCTTGAAACTATGATAAACGTCAAGTCAGTAAAGTTGACTTTTTAGAGCTGGAAGGCCTCGGTTATGTAGCTAGGTTATACCATGGATGGCTTGTCTTCTTATCATACAATTCTAATTCACATTTTCAACGTTGTACAAAGCTCGCTAGATCTCTGCGATTCGGTACCATGGCAAATGAAGTTCATCATTACACTGCTGGCATACAATTCCTTGCATGAGATAATGGCTCTATCAAGGCAATAGATGTTATTGGAAACTCTATCTCTTTGAAATTAAAAGGAAGAAAAGCGGTTCTAGTTACATTGTAACACACCTTGGAATTGATTTGACGGGCACAGTGGCTATAAAACTACGAATTCATACTCACATTCAAAAAATTATGAGCATTTATGTAGCCCGAAATTCTGACAGGGACGACTGCTATAATCTTTTGGGACAAAGATAAAGAGCAACAATCATCCTTTGAAGCAGTGAGTTTTATAGACAACCCCGTGTAATACACCCCAAATAAATTGGATGGTGAATTAGCTGGGTTGATTTTGGAGAAAGATGTATATGGTGTCAAGTGTTGTCAAGCGGATACTGTCACAGCTTACAACGAAGATTGGGAGAAGTTTATTCAGTAGTAGGTAAGAAACACAGACTCAGCCTCCGTATAAATGGCAGCAGTTTATTTGTGTCTGGCAAAAAGGCAAAACTAACTTAGGTCTCCAGAAAACAAGAACATATGTAGATTGTTGATATGCTATGTCAAATAATGAGCCATGTATATCCTCACTAGTTTTGGACCCGAAGTGCTCTTTACGAATCAGGAGAGGTTTTCGGTGTGGTAAACAATGTGGAGAGCTGAAAAAATTCGCAGCTACGGGGGAGGAAAATAATGATGGTCCAGCAGAATTATGTCGTTTTAAACAACCCCAAGATATGCACGAAATTTGACAGCGTTGTTTATGTATGCGATGCTCAGACTAGCAGGGCCGTCGCTAGGACTCAATGACTGGGGGGGTGTAGCTAAGCTTTCTGCCGACAAAATGGGCGTGGCCTTTAGATATGGGTGTGGCTTGGCTGTTGTTCTTTCCTTGGCAAATTTGTTTTTGTTTCCCATGCTTTGCACACAACAGTCAGGTCAGGAATATTATGCTTGAATCATAGAACATCATATAGAAATGGGGGACACACAGGGGCGGTCTGGCACCACAATTGCAGGGTGGGTACCAAATCAGAAGGGCCCGGTTCAGAGTGTGACAAATAAAATTTCTGAACCACACCCACTTATAAAGAATTCATCTTAAATACGCTCAGTCGATATTTGTTATTAATTGATAGATGTGCTGAGGGGGACCTATGCTTGCATTTCAATTTGAGAAACATACTTTTGCACTTTTTCGCTTTTTCGAATTTCAACATCTATAAACTTCAAGTGGGAAGACTAAATCTGCCGCCCACGATGGTTGGGCGGCGAAGAAAATTTTGGTTGCTAGACCTTCTAAAACGGCTATTTTAGCAATTTGAGCACCTCATCATTGGAATGAAAGAATAGTAAACCCTCGAAAAAGAGAAGGAAAAACTTTAGAATTTCAAAATAAAACTGTAGAAACATTACAGTATGTATAATGATCGGCTTTCCTCTGGTGAAGATTAAACCATCTTGTTCACTGTGACAAGGAGAATGATTTTGCGTATGGTCGCAGCCGTCGCACGAAGCACGGCACGAAACGATTGTAATATCCATCCGCTTTTTGAATTTGCTCACGAAAACTGTAGATACCGGTCATTGTGGGGCCCTTCTCATGACTGCAATCATTCGGTGCACGTAAATTATCTTCTCAAACTTTCAAGGAAAGGGCCTGTAATTTTTCTGTAACGTTCATCTATTAGAGGGCCCGGCTGGCGATCGCCACTTTGCCCCCCGGGCCAGACGCACCTGGGGACACACATGCAAGAGGGGTCAGGGGGCATGCTCCCCCGGAAAATTTTGAAAATTTGAACTCTAAAATGCCGTGAAACACAACCTTTTCAGCTGTTGAACAACAACATTGTAGTCATCTGCCAGTTTGATTCTTGTATACACTGTATAATTTGAGACTTGTTTGATAATGCACTCTAGAGCGCTTTACAGTTTGAAATAGGACTAAACCTCTAATTCTAGACATAGGCAGTCTTGGTGACCCCGTGCATTGTATCTCCATCCTGTTCGCTGCTGCGCGCAGGTATCTGTTATGGCTGTCAAACTGGCATGTACAGATACGATTAGCTGGTAAGGAAGCACTTTCTCTCGGCATTTGCTCGCAGTTAGCAACCCCTAACTGTTATTGATACCAAAAATGTCGGCAGCTGTGGAAAGTGGATGCTAGTATTCGTCGGCAAGCTATGTGCTGAACGTTTTCCCGACATTTGCTGACACTTTTTTGTTTCTTTTGATTTGCAACATTTCTCGCCCTTAGTTATTATTGCCGAAAAATTCCGTTCTTCTCAAATTTGCCGACGGACAACTTGCCTGGGGGGGTGTCACACCCCCCACACCCCCCCCCCCCGTAGCTACGGCCCTGTAGACTAGCAGCATAAAGAATCCTTCTTTCTTTGACGGTGCCTTGGATTTTTTTACGATTTCTTGGATTTCTTGAATTTGAATTTCGAAGGAGATGATAATGAAAGTGGATCTAAAGGTGGCACGGAGAGAATGATAGATGATGGACTAATGAAATGGCAAACAAAATTGATAGTTTGATGTTTGATGCAATCAATGATGACGATTTTTAAGTCGTATATAAGAGAGAGATAGTGATAGTGAACTAGGATGAAATCGAAAAGGCAAATGACGTTTCCCTTGGTTCAAGGTACAGATTGTAGTCGTTGTTTGTCTCTTTTGTTGCGAGTCTCGAAAATCTTGTGCTACGGTTTAAATTAGGCATTTGCATTTGCTCTTGATAAAGAAATGAAGCTAGTGAAGCAAAATAAGTAAAAACATGATACCAACCGTTTGACAATGACTAATTCTAGTACCCCAATGCAGTTTTGGGATTATGATTTTTCGTCTGCGGGTTTCCGGGTTTTGCCAAAATTTTGTCCGGGTTTTCGGGTTTTTCCTAATTTTCCTCCGGGTTTTCGGGTTTTGATACCCCCCAAAGCCCCCCTCTTTCGGCAGCAGGTCAACTCGCCACATTGCAGATTCGCCACAAATCTGGCCAAGTCGCCTCGACAAAAGATGACTCGCCACATTCGACAGAACAGGGTGACTTACCAGTGTGATTAACGGTGAGTTTAAGACAATCGACGATCGACGAAAATCGTTGCAATACAGAAGTAGCTCGTTTCGCAAATCAGGGCGAATACACCTTTTCAACTAAGAGCCTCGTTTCCAAGATTTAGGAAAATCTGTTCGTACAAAATTTTCGACCCTTGATTCAGATTGAGCGTCTTCATTTTAGTGTTGAGGAAATTTTTACGGGCTTATGTTGATTTTATAGCGATTTAAGGTTTGAAAATTTATAAAAGATTTGATAGGGGTGAAATTTAACACCAGTCATTTTTCATGGTCAAATCCCTCAAACTTTAAAACGCCATACAATCAACATTTTAATGAAAAGAGGGGGAAAAGAGAAGTAAAAATTTGCCTAAACACTAACACGAAGATGCTCAATCTCAATCTGGGGTCATAATTTTTGTACGAACAAACTTTCGTAAATCATAATAATAATCGAAATCATAAACAATTTTTGGATCTAAACGATTGTAAATTAATACGTAATCAAGGTAGCAAAGCGAAAGCTACTTTATGATGTACTCAATCCCTAAGGCCCTGGCCAAAGGATCAAACATTGTTGGTCTAACATTTGCGATTTGCCTATCGGACAAAATGCTTGACCTGGGGCCCTTCACCTTGACCGTCTCGCAAAACATTGTTCGTCCAATAGTTTGTGCTGGCCGAATTCTGCTTATCAACCATTGTTTCGCAACGTGCCCAAACGGTCAAACATTGCTTGAAAAGTACAGTAAATCTCAAATGTTTGACCAACAATGTTTGATTGTTTGAACGGTCTGGGCTAAGGACTGGTCAGTAATCTCTGTTTTCTGTTTAAGCATTTATTGTTCAGGCTCGCGCTATTTTTAATTTGTACTGAAAACTGAGGTACTAAAATCAATCACACAAGCATCTGAGTTGATATATAATCAAGACAAGGTATTTCAATAAGATAATCAATCTGCCCCTTGCTTGGTTGCTTTGCTTATTGTCATTTGCAAACTCGATTACTCCCTTCTCGTATTTTATTCCAACTGTTAAGCGGGAGAGCCATAATTTAGGACGAGAATCATAAAAGCATATTGACAACATGAAATGTAATTTGAAAAATGCACAAAATAACCTTACCTCTAACAGTAAACACCAATATTGTTTATGGAAATTGAATTGCCTTGCAACATGTGACAACACAAATCTTGATCCCGTGTTCATGCAATCCCTGATGTAATGGTGCGCTTTTGCCTGTAATTGCGTGGATACAGTACACTTTGCAAAACAAAGATGTCTGAAGGTTTACATTCTTTCCTTTGTTTTGATTATTAGAATGAGAAAGGATTACTAACAGACCGAAACAAAGAAGAGTTTTTTGAGGTTTTAAAACAAGGTCTTTCTCGTTATTTTAGTGAACTATGCTTGTTAAAACGCCACAGTTGGGACAGCTGTTTCTTAATACCTGGTCAAAATAAGAAATCAAAAAGTTTGTTTGAATATTCGAGGTGTAAAAATTCATAATAAATATTCCGTTCTAATTCAAGTTCCACAAGTTCCTGATTCCGCCTTTTACAGAGACGCGAAGCCCTTAGCGGGGCCTGGAACTTACGAAGCATTTTGGCGGCAAAAGTCGAGCCAGCAGCAAGCAGCAATATTTCTAGAATGTTTCGAAAGTGAAAATATGGTAATATAAACGGATATAGGCCAACAATATACTAAATTTTTCATCATAGAAGCAGTATGTATTATTTGCAAGCTCAAAACTAAGATACAAACCTAAAATGACGCTAGATAGATAGTATTGCTGTGAAGCCCAGAATCAGCTGCTGTGCCTAGGCCATCATCATCAACATCATCAACATTTCGAAAAGCAAAGGTCACTCTCGTTTGCCTGCATGTTTTTGATTCTGGAGACGTCATCTGGAGCAGGGAATCCTTTTCAGAATTTTGGGAAAGCAACGGCTTTTAAGGTGCACTGTCAGAAGATGAAGAACTGAAAGAACTGAACAATATTTATTTCATTGGGTTCTTTTAACGTAACTAGCTATCTAAGTAAAAACTGAGTATTTTGCAGACGCGAGTTAGAATCTTAAGTCTTATTGAAAAACTGCTTAAACAAGTCATTTTAGCTTGAAAATCTTCCATTCAGAATTCTTTTACTTCCTTTCATTTGTCACTCATTCCCACAGTCATTCTAAGAGAAGAACTCTCTGATTTTCTGCCCGCCTCGTTTTGAAGAAACAGCAGCAAACACGATGAAAGCACTTATGAACAGCTGTACATAGATTACTTGATGCTTTACCGACGCTGTATACCAGGCGAATGATAACCAATAGAAGAACAAAGAGATTAAGGATGACAAGAAGATAGCCAATGGCAGCGTTGTCATCGTTTGGTCGAAGCCTTGCGTCATCATTTGCAATGTTATTTGATTTCAAAATGACTCCGAGGCAGAGGTTTATTGGCATGATTGATAAAGATAGAAGTTGCAAGATATTCTCAAAAGAATCCCTCATAGGTCGTCTGAACGCATGCAGAATAGCAAAGAACCCAGCGACCACAATTGTGGTACCGATGCCCGTCTTATAATAACCAATGAACAAAGTCACTCCCGCTGTCATTATAAGCTTCCGAATCATCTCCAATGGCTCCCAGTATCGGTTTCCAGAATCGTAATTCTCATATAAAAATTTCAATGCAAACTGCAATCCGCTTTCCTCACTTCTGTTACTCTCCACAGTAATTAGGAATTCATTTTCCTCTTGAATATTAACAGCATCTTCCTGCTTTTTACAATCAGGTATATACTTCAGTAACAAACAAAAAAGTAGTAATGGCAGGCCTACTGGAATTATGATTGCAACGTACGCAAGAACAAGAGTCAAACGACTTGAACCGGATAACGACAAACATTTGACGCTGTAGTCAGACTTCAAGTAGGAAAGCTGGTGCAAGCATTTACCATTTTTCATGCTGGTGCATATGTTATGGCAGCTTATTGGCAGAACCTGAACAATCCTCTGCGCCGTCAGAGGATAAGTTACAAAGAAAAACAACACAAGGACTCGAAAGCAATTTCTTTTACAAACTCTGCTTCGCCGAATGAAATTTGCGTGTAGTGTTTCAGCAAAATATAAATAGGCCACTTTTACTGCAAGATACGCGAGAATAACAATAGGAAATGCCGTCGTTCCAATCAGAGCAATCCAGAATTCATGAATGGAATTTAGCCCCCATTCTGGTTTTAAACAACGAAGAGAGGGAATTCGGAATACTTCAAGTTGAACGAATTGGAATATGCCGATTGTCTTTTTCAAGGAATGGGGCCAATTCACGTTTGAAAAAGCATGGATTATCACTATTAACACTTGGTAAAAGCCAAGCAAAATCTTCAAGTTTGATAATACAATATCAGCAAATGTCCTCGTGTAATCTTCGTCAATTTTTACTTTGATTTTGTCTGTCCAAGACACAAGCAAACAAATAAAAACGAAAAGTGTTATGTACCCAATGAATTGCAGTATTGCATAAACTGGTTTCGGGCATTTCAAGCATTTCTGGAATTGCCTACTGTATCCTTTTTCACAAACGGAGCATAATATACCTGTGTAGTTACTTAAGCATGTTGCATCGACACCGCCAAGACACGATCCTTTTACAGGGCAGTGATGAGGTTGTGGCAGTGCACATGAAAAACTACTTGTAGCTCTGTCATATTCGTTGTTTTTTATGTCAAGATTTTTCATGAAAGCAACAAACGACTTTTTACAAGTTGAGTTTGAAGGAGATCCATCATGCCAAATCCACCAATAGTCTTTAAGCAGCTCAGGATAATCACGACGACATTCTATGCCACGTTGACTACATTTGTTGCACTTTCCAAAGCGATCTGTGCGAGCGAAGCCGTCCAAGCATTTACAAGCTCGATAACCGGCGGGGTGATTCTTCTTTGTTCCATCCGGACACGTCAAGCATTCCAACGGGCTTTTGCCTGGGGATCTACTAGGGGGTACATATTGTCCGGCAGGACAAGGCTTGCAGTACGTCATTGCAAGATCGTCTTGATAGAACGATCCAGCAGGACACTGTTTGCAGCATCCATCGTGGCAGCTGAGAAGGTCTGTGTAAAACCCCAGGGGGCAAGGGGTACATGAATACATTCGCGTCTTATAGCTTAAGGTACACTTGAAGCCATCTCTTTCCAAACTTGAATCAAGCACACGTATTGAAAAATACACAGACGGAAAGCAGTTAATGTTAGCTCTGAGATCCCCGGAGCCAGCAATTTGTTTGAAGCTGTCGCAACTCACGTAAATACTAGAATGATTCGACATGGTACGGTAATCCCAGACCTTTATGCTCTTGAGTGGAGGGTTTGAAAACAACAGCAACAACATAGGCGGTGATCTCATGTTGTCTAAAACCCCATCCATAGAACTGATGTTATTTCCGTAGAGAAACAAATTGTTGACGATAATGTTTTTAAAAATGCCTTTTGGTAAACTGCTGATGTTGTTTCGTTGAAGATATAGCGAAACGATTTGAATCATTCCCTTAAACGCTAACGGCGATATGTGTGTAATATCATTATTCTGCAACATTATATCGGTCAGCGCTCTTCTGCCTCTGAAAGCAAAAGCATCAAGTCTTTCAATTCGATTATACGATAAATCAATTTTCAGATATTTCGTATTCCGCAGATCAAACGTGCGAATCTGATTGTCGTTAAGAACCAACCGGCCTATCTGCTTCTTATAAAAGTCTGTTGGAAGGAGTCTTTCGATTCTGTTGTGATGTAGATTTAAGGTTTCTAGTCTGGCAAGACCTTGAAAAACTGGTGGCCTAGAGAACTTGTTATTGTCCAGGTACAAGACTCCCAAATTTCTTGAAGACTGGAACAAATTATCTGGAATGCTTTCCAGTTTATTGTATGATAGGCTAAATATATGCAGATGAACCAGTTTGTCAAAGGAATTTTCTTCAATCCGTTTTATTCCACAGCTATCTAAATTCAGATAAATCAATTTTCTGAATTCGCGAAAATAATCCTTGCGTACCACAGGCATAATGTTATCTGCAGCTCTGAGGCGAGTTACAGTTTTGGGTAAAAATCTCAAAACGCGTTCCAATGTTAACTCGTTGTGAGTAATGTCGATGTAATATAAACTCGATGAAACGTTTTCAAATGTTTTACGTATAGTTGCCTCATTGAATGAATTGTCTCTTATGATAAATCGCTTCAGAGACTTTGGCAATATGACAGGCCCTTTAAGCCAGCATCCTTCCAAACTAAGCATTTGCAAGTCATGAAATCTCAGGAAAAAATCTTCTTTGAATTTCAGCAGAGAGTTTCGAGAAAGATCGATGTACATTGTTGAATTAGAAATATCACTGGGGAACCTTTCCAAACCGGCATTGCTGCAGTCTAGGTACACATGTGTCTTCCAGTGGCATCCAGAAGGCAGGCTTAAGACACGCAGAAGAGGGTATGAGAGGAAGAAAATGATCAATGCAAAAATTAGTTTACCTTGTAGCATACTTGGACAGTAGTAAACAATCGGACAATTACCAGTGTTCTTAAAGAGATAAATAGAGAGGTAAGCATAAGCATTAACATTAAGACGCATAGTTGTATCTGCAGTACACTCGCAGTACGGCGCCGCATTATGCCCCAAACGTGTCCTCGATTTCTCAACCGTCAACTGATTATGGTAATGATATCATATCCCTTAAGGCCCTGGCGAATGAACTAAACATTTCACTGCACCAAATAACTCACTACATGAAAAAGAGGCTGACAACGTTCTGTAAATGTAAAATGAAATGTTCAGTTGGCACTGCTGGTACGTAAAATGTTTCGTGGTATGTTGTTCAGTGAAACTTTCAGTTCATTTGCCCAGGTCCTAACATTCGTCAAGCCGAAAACTTTTGAACCATCAAACTTTCATAACTACAAAGATTTGTCCGCAAGTTTAATTTTCCGGTTTCTTACAAAGTCTGCTTAAATATTCTATCAAAAAAATTTTAGCGATTGCTACAAGTAGCTAAGCATAGATATCAATTTTTCGACGCGAAAATCGTATAAGGCACTCAAAAATCAGTCTAGGGGCAAAGTTTTACTATCTCAGCACTAGTATAATCGGTTTACGAGCGTTCAAATTTCTCGATTTTATAAGCGCTTTGACCGTGTGGTGTAAAATGTAGACTAAATCTTTCATTATCCCAACACAAATATGATGGCGCTGCGGAGGAGACATTGAGAAAAGTGAACGGAGATTTAGACTTATACACTTGTGCAGGTCATGAATAATTAATGAGCTTTTTCCTTTGTTTTTCCTGAACAGGCGGACAGATTTCTGTCCGCCGGCATTTTCTTTGATCTTGGACATAGACAATTCAGCAGCATTGAAATAAAACAAAGCAATTCCTTTCATTCACTGTTTAAAAGTTGTTATCATACCCCCCGAACATTTGCTGAAACAACGAGCTTGCATCAAGCTCATTAATTATTCATGACCTGCACAAGTGTATAAGTCTAAATCTCAGTCCACTTTTCTCATTGTCTCCTTCGCAACGCTGTCACATTTCGGTAATGAATTTGTGTTCGGATAAAGAAAGATTTAGACTTAGGGTAAGTCTAGGTAAAATGTTTCACCAAGTTTTTTTTTGCGGTCAAAGCCTTTATGAAATCGGGAACTTTGAATGCTCATAAAATTAAGAACACAAGCGCCAGGACAGTGAAACTTTGTACCTAAACTAAATTTTGGCTGCTTTATAAGATTTTCATATCGAAAACTCGATACCATGTGATTTCGAAAAATTTTAATGCTGTCTGACGTCATACCGAAATGATCTATTAGTACTAACAAGACTTGTTGCGTAAATGTTTTGAAAAAGTTCAAAAACACTTTTTGCTTGACGCAAACAAGAAATGTTGACAAGCAGTGTTTGGACGTGGCCAAACGGTCAAACATTTCGTTGACAATCAAATCTCAAATGTTAGACCAACAATGTTTGATCGTTTGTCCAGGGCCTAATCAATAATTTCAACAAGATTAATCAGCCCCTTGCCTGCTTTGCTTGTTTGCAAACTCGATTACTCCTTTCTCGTTAATACCAACAGTTTAGGACGAGAGAGACGAGAGTCATATTTTAGGACGAGAGTCGCAAAAGAAAATTGACAACATGAAATATAATTTGAAAAATACAGGAAATAACATTACCTCTAACAGCAAACACCAATATTACTTATGGACATTGAATTGCCTTGCAACACAAATAAATACAAATGAAACTACATAAGGCAGACATATTACAACTCAAATCCTGATCCCGTCCGTGTTCATGCAATCACTGATGTAATGGTGCGCTTTTGCCTGTAATTGCGTGCATACTGTACACTTTGCTAAACAAAGATGTCTGAAGATTTACATTCTTTCCTTTGTTTTGATCATTAGAATGAGAAAGGATTACTAACAGACCGAAACAAACAAAAGTTTTCTGAGGTTTTGCTTTCCTATGGCTATGGCTTACCTGTGGTGTTGTCAGCTGTATGCCACAGGGCCACAGTGAAAGGAAAATAAAAGTCTTCCTCGTCATTTTCATAAACAATGCTTGTAAACACGTCACAGTTGGGACAGCTGTATCTTAATACCTGGTCAAAATAAGAAACTAAAAAATTTATTTAAATATTCGAGATATAAAATTTCATAATAATTATTCCGTTCTGATTCAAGTTCCACAAGTTCCTGATTCCGCCTTTTACAGAGACGCGAAGCCCCTAGCGGGGCCTGGAACTTACGAATCATTTTGGCGGCAAAAGTCGAGCTGCAGCACAGCAGCAAGCAGCAATATTTCTAGAAAGTTTCGAAAGTGGAAAAGTGGTAATAAAAACGGATATAGGCCAACAATATACTAAATTTTCCATCATAGAAGCAGTATGTATTATTTGCAAGCTCAAAACTAAGATACAAACCTTAAAATGACACTAGATAGATAGTATTGCTGTGAAGCCCAGCATCAGCTGCTGTGCCTAGGCCATCATCATCAACATCAACATTTCGAAAAGAAAAGGTCACTCTCGTTTGCAAGCCATTTATCAATAATGCCTCCTCGTCAAGGAAATATGAATGTGCTGAATGTTGCCGAGAAAAATGATGCTGCAAAAGAGATTGCCAGAGCTATGTCATCAGGAAATTTCCAAAGAGTGAGTATGAATGGTCTTTTACCTGTTAACGATTTTATCTACGTACAGGTATAATTCAGGTTTTAGAGTCTTAGTTATATCTAATAAATCCTTATATTGCTTTGACCTCAACACGAACAACGCAGGAACACGCAAGCGAATCTATACACATTACTGTGGTACCAAGTACCATACTGCAGTTGCACACTGGAGTTTTTCAACAATAGAACAATAGGCTAAACAATAGGATAGAACAATAGAAAGGGGCTCTTGTACACCCAAAATTTGGTTGAAAAAAACCATGCCCTGCAAACAGGCTGTTGTGCATACACACTGCTGTGGGGGTATTTTTTGCGTACTGTGATAGATAAAGACTACTGGGTGGTAGCAATACCTCCACCACCACAATAAGCAAAAATACCACCACAGTGTAGTGCTTATCAACCACACCAGGGTGCATTCCATGTAAACATTCTGCCAAAGGTATGCCAAGAAATCTATGCCAGAAAACAATAGAAATTGTTATTTTTAGACACTCCGGCCAGTTTCTATTGTTACTTTTACATTGCAATATGCCAAAAAATCCTACATGGTGTAATCCAGCTGACTCGTGGTGTCATAAGCTCAGTGTGGTCAAGGTTCATGCCCAGCCACGGTAGCGTCACGGCCAGGGTTGAGGTCTCGATTAGTTAACCTACCACTGAGATCCTAGCGACTGGTGCTAAAACACCATTTCACGTTCACCTTCACCTGAAGACCTTCAGGTCTAAGTGCATGGAATGCAGCCTGGCAACCACAGTATGCAAAAAATACCACCACACAGTATGCAAAAAATACCACTCAACCGTTTGTCTATACATATTTAAAGTGAGTTTCTTGGCAACAGGTTCATGCTTTATCATTCACTCTTTTTAGAGGGAAGGATTGTCAAAGTTCAACAAAATATATGAGTTTAACTGCAATATCCTGAATGCAGTAAGTCGTTTATTTACAATTAAAATAAGTTGAATTCATTCATGTGCTAAGGAGTTTCTCCACTACAGGTATCAAACAATTAATTTATTTTCCTTCTTCTATTATAGAATTGCAAAATGATTATGACATCTGTATCTGGCCATCTACTTGACTTGGAATTTGGAGGTATCTATAGAAAATGGTTAGCAGCTCAAATCTTTATTTTTCCTTTGATTTTTGGCTTAATAACATGCAGGGTTATTTAGGGGGCCACATTCCTTTGTTTCCTGGATACATTTTGTCACATGTTCCCATGTTCCCCAGAACCCCTAAACGACCCTCAACATGATTTTGCTTGTATTTCAGCTATAGTCTAAATAATTCCAAATTGTCTCTTAACAAAGCGATGTTGTCTGTGAAAGTGTCATGGTCACATAACAACACTTAATAGATGCCAAGAATACTCTGCAAAAGGGCACCCCCTATTGAAGGGCACATGTGTATTATTCAAATAAGGAAGCATGCATCCTCATCAGTTAAGTCACAGACAGGGACCATGATAATGGTCATTAGGAGAAAGAGAATGACAATGAAGAAGAAATCTGTATTGATGACGAGAACAGACAACTGATTGCTACTGAAGTATTGTAACCTATTGATAATGAGTAGAGTCATTTGCTGGGGGCAAAAACGTATCAATATATTAAGCCTATAATAACCCTATATTAATTATTATGTTACTACGCCTTTATTACTCTTTATTACCCAAGCTTGCCAAGTTTTGTACAGAGGCTGAGGGTTAATATTGTCGTTATTGCCCAAAGGAAACAGTTATTATATGGTTTATTACCCTATGGACAGAGCTGGGCATTACCAGGTAAAGACCCGGCCAAATGACGCAACATTTAGATGCAACATTTGTTGCCAACCCGATGTTGCGTCGTTTGGCCACCCATGTTGCAGTGTGCCAAAAGCATGGCTACCATAGAAATAACATCATTGGTTTGTTTCCAGTTCTTTTATGATAACGCAGACAATTGTTGCATTTGAAATGTTGCAGCCTTTGGCCACCGGGGTAAATTTACCTCTGCAGATTTACAAAACAAATGTTGTACAAAATGTTGCATCGTTTGGCCTTGGATTTATAACAGCCTATTATTATGTTGCATTCGAATATTCCATAGGGTAATAAAGGCTTGGTAATAAAGGTATCTCCTTAATCTAAGCTTGTTCTCTCGTTACAGGCAAGGTTGTCCACCCTCAGCTCTGTTCACAGCGCCTGTTGAAAGATATTGCCCTGATAAATTTGATAATATAAAGGTAAGCAACTCATACTTATAATCACAGACAAAGGAATTGAGTGCCATGCATTTTTTTTGAATTTTATTTTTGGAACATCTTAGGCACATGTTTTTATTCCAACAAGTTTTTTAAATTTGAGAGCGATAATGTAAGGAATGGACACAGGGGACATTGCTGTCCCAGCCCATGATCCCTTGCGGGAAGAAAATGTGGTCCAATAAATGTTGGTTTTGATGGAAGAGAACCTTGAACTCGACTTTTTCTAGTCTATAGTACTCTTGTAGCGAATTTGACTTGACTCTGTTAAGTTTGTTACTTATCGGTATGTTCTATTGAATTAATGATTTATAGCTGGAAAGATTTCTCTTTGTTTTACTCTGGAGCACCTACCCAGGCTTACACTAATGTTGACTTGACGCTAATTGGTGCATGTGTTTAAAGTGGGGGTAATAGAGCACTTAATAATCCTCAAAAGGATTTCTATTTGATATTCAATTCAATTCAATTCAATTCATTTTTATTCGTAGAAATACAATTTACAATAATAAAATGTACTCTACACGGCCCAAGAAAAGCAGAGCTTATCTTGCTTGTGTCGCTACAAAGCTATACTCCAAAAGAGTGGAAACCTCTTCGGCCATAGTTGAAAGCATCTTTTCGTCTCTGACACTCCTCAGAAACAGATCCAAATTGTTGACTGTGGAATGTAGTTGATACGTTAAAGGTGAAGGTGAAGGTGAAATGGTGTTTTAGCGCTAGTCACTAGGATCTCAGTAGTAGGTTAACTAATCGACACCTTGACCCTGGCCGTGACGCTACCTTGGCTGGCTCGAACCCTGACCACACTGAGCTTCTGACACCACGATTCAGCTGGATTACACCACGACGCCACAGCACCTTCAAAGGAGCAAGCCCACCAAGCCCAGCCTTTCCCCATGTGGACACTCATCGCAGCAGCGCGCATTACTTTAAAAGTATGCTCAAAGAAATTTCCGCTTTTTTCACTTATGTTTAAGTATATTGTACAGCTCAAGGCGTTTTTATAATGAAGTTTTACATTTTCTTCATAGCTTTATCATCCTAACATTTTTGTAAATGTATGTAATTCTTTTTTAAAGAGAACACTAGAAAGAGAGATTCGAAAATGCCAGGCCCTGATAATTTGGACTGATGGCGATAGAGAAGGCGAAAATATTGGATATGAAATCATTGATGTTTGCAAAAATGGTAAGTTGAGGGGAAAGTAAAGCGAATAAACAAAAAGCAAACAAACAAACAAGATGCAGAACTTAATTGATGACGTACGTTTTTTTATCACATTCCTTTATGAAAATATATCCAATCGGGCATTCAACTTAATGATGAAAAGTATAACCAGAAGCTTAAACATATTTAGGAAACAAACGAAAGATGACAAATAATTGTTATTAACTTTATATTCGACTGTACTTTCCAACAGTCATCATCAGAGCTTCCTATAGAATTTCAGTCATGGCGCCCTTTCATCGAACAGGTGTCTTTTAAACGTAAAGTTGTTCCGCGAAAAATGGACGTTGCAAATCTTCTGTGCAATTGCATATTAGCAGAAATTTGGTGAACCTACTAGTTTTTTCTTATCCGAACATTTAAGTCCAAATTAAGAGGCTGCGGGTTTAGAAAGATTGCCTTACCCAACTAACCATTACTGCCTAAAGGTATTTCACTTCCTGAAGATTTTATTGAAGCACAGATTTTAGCTTAATATAATATCTAATGCTTGTTTTTTTATTTCGTTTTAGTTAAACAAAATATTAGAGTTTATCGTGCCAAGTTCTCCGAGATAACACAACAGTAAGCTTTTTATATCCTTTTTTGCAAGAATTCTCCATTTATTACCAATTTGGCAAAGTCTACTCCTTCCCACTTAACCTATCTCTGCTCCTCTCATTGCCTCAAAGTTGAGAATAGTTAGTAGTTAGTAAGTTAGTTGGTTTGGTTAGTTAGTTAGCTTGTTAGTTTGTTAGTTTGTTAGTTGGTTGGTTAGTTAGTTAGTTAGTTAGTTAGTTAGTTAGTTAGTTAGTTAGTTAGTTAGTTAGTTAGTTAGTTAGTTGGTTGGTTGGTTGATTAGTTAGTCAGTTAGTTAGTTGGTTGGTTTGTTGGTTGGTTTAGTTAGTTAGTTAGTTAGTTAGTTGGTTTGTTGGTTGGTTAGTTAGTTTGTCAGTTAGTTGGTTAGTTAGTCAGTTAGTTAGTTAGTTAGTTGGTTTGTTGGTTGGTTAGTTAGTTAGTTAGTTAGTTAGTTTGTCAGTTAGTTAGTTAGTTAGTTAGTTAGTTAGTTGGTTGGTTGGTTAGTTAGTTAGGTAGTTTGTCAGTTAGTTAGTTAGTTAGTTAGTTAGTTAGTTAGTGTGTTAGTTAGTTAGTTAGTTAGATAGTTGGTAAGTTAGTTGGTTAGTTTATTAGGGTACGTTAGCTATTTGGTTATTTTGTTTGGTTCAGTTGCTAGCCAAACGATAAAACGTTTTAGGTCAAACATCTTAATGGTAAAGTGTTAAATTTGCCATACAAAATTTTTGACCATTTGGCAAGGTTGTGAAACATTGCTTTTCTCTTCATATATTTTTTGCTTGTTGTGGCCTAACAGTCAATCATTTTGTCAAGCAGTTTTAATATTTTGACCGACAATAGTTGATCGTTTAGCCAAGGCTTATA
Organism: Chrysaora quinquecirrha; assembly: GCA_014526335.1. NCBI lineage: Eukaryota > Metazoa > Cnidaria > Scyphozoa > Semaeostomeae > Pelagiidae > Chrysaora > Chrysaora quinquecirrha. The sequence continues at coordinate 241,150 of JACTAT010000061.1, read as the reverse complement.
GCTTTGAGACTTAAAATCTTCATTTCTTTCATATTAGATCAATTTATAGAGCTTGTAGGAATCTATGTGAACCAGATGAGAATACTTCGAATGCAGTCAACGTGAGACGAGAATTAGACTTACGCATTGGTGAGTTGAATATTCTTTTAACTACTTCAGTGATTTTCAACATACAGACATCCAGCAAATAAATACAAAACATTTATATAATGAACTTCTCGATATAATGGCAGGGTAACACGATCATATCTCAATCTTTTTGACACAAATAAATGTAATAGACCTTTTCAAAGAGATCTGGCTCGGGCGCAACATTTTTCTAGAAAATGGTAGACATATCGAGTGAGGGAATCCTCTCCACGGACAAAGACCAGAATTTCTAAAACAAATGTCTAAGATGGTATTGATGCCCAGATGTGGATCGAAATGCACCTCATTTTTGGAGAAGCTTCGTTTCTTTGTCGACCCTCCATAAGCGAAGGGCATTTGGGCATTGGGCCCTCGCACTGACTTCCAAATATTCTGTCCAAGATTGTAGATCCTATTGCTTTCCTGGCAGATCTAACACGAAACCGTATTTAGAATAACTGACTTAATTATTACAATGAAAAGAGTGATTGCATATAAGAAATAATAGCGTAAACAGGAGTAGTTTTCTCTAGAAGCTTGTTTTAAATCAATTTCAGGTGCTGCGTTCACGCGGTTCCAAACACTGAGGCTTCAGGAAAGATTTCCTGAAGTCTTAGCAGATCAGCTGATCAGTTATGGTGAGTAGTTTTCGAAAATGTATCTTACTTGATTATTCTTTTGTACTTTATGGCTTTATAGAAGCGCTGAAGCGCTTGATGGGTTCAGACCTCGCGAAGGGCAGTGGTGTAACAAGAAACAAGACGCGCAGGTCTTATCCGCTCATCGCTGCATTTTTGAACTGTAGATCTATGTAGAGCTGTTTTCTGTTTTGCTTCGAGCGGACTGACGGACTGACTGACTGACTGACTGACTGACTGACTGACTGACTGACTGACTGACTGACTGACTGACTGACTGACTGACTGACTGACTGACTGACTGACTGACTGACTGACTGACTGACTGACTGACTGACTGACTGACTGACTGACTGACTGACTGACTGACTGACTGACTGACTGACTGACTGACTGACTGACTGACTGACTGACTGACTGACTGACTGACTGACTGACTGACTGACTGACTGACTGACTGACTGACTGACTGACTGACTGACTGACTGACTGACTGACTGACTGACTGACTGACTGACTGACTGACTGACTGACTGACTGACTGACTGACTGACTGACTGACTGACAGACTGACTGACTGACTGACTGACTGACTGACTGACTGACTGAATGACTGACTGACTTACTGACTGACTGACTGACAGACTGACTGACTGACTGACTGACTGACTGACTGAGCTGTTTTGTTATGAACATGAAGAAAAACGACGAATGAACGAATACCCATGAATTCAGCAATACTCAGACGAACTGGTCACTGTCCTCAATCGTGAAACACAGATAGAGACAGTGGTGTATTTCATATGTAAATTAAGAATGAAACGAATAAAAACGTATGTGTTTGAACTTGAACGTGGTTAACTGTAACTACTAGACCAAGAATAAGAATAGCAGAAGCCGAGCTGCTTTAACACGATAGCAAATCTCGAGAAGACTGGTATTAGCATGCAGTACTTAGCCAGATGTAGATCTGGGTTTTTTCAAACCAATACAATAATCCCATGTGGCTCCCTTCCTCCCCGTCGCTTACGACGATATGGAAATCAGGCTTAAACCATCTGTGTTGTTTTACTCCAACAGGCAGCTGTCAGTTCCCAACGCTTGGTTTTGTCGTCGAAAGAGTGAGACATTTTAATAGTTTATTTCTGCATTACGAATCTATTCTGTAACTTTACATTGTTTTTGCTAGCTTCTTGCCAATTTGACGCAGCTCTAAATTTTCCATAGACTGTATTATTTGGTATCTAATTTCCTTTCAAATCGTTCCATAGTACAAACAAATTCAAGACTTCATCCCGGAGCCATTCTACAGGATAAAAGGTAATGTAAATATACTTTCCCCCCTTACATTCTCGGGTGTTAAGTGAAGGTGAAGTATTCAGTCAGTCAGTCAGTCAGTTAGTCAGTCAGTCAGTCAGTCAGTCAGTCAGTCAGACAGTCAGTCAGTCAGTCAGTCAGTCAGTCAGTCAGTCAGTCAGTCAGTCAGTCAGTCAGTCAGTCAGTCAGTCAGTCAGTCAGTCAGTCAGTCAGTCAGTCAGTCAGTCAGTCAGTCAGTCAGTCAGTCAGTCAGTCAGTCAGTCAGTCAGTCAGTCAGTTAGTCAGTCAATCAGTCAGTCAGTCAGTCAATCAGTCAGTCAGTCAGTCAGTTTTGTTCAGTTAGTTTCATAACATTGCTTTGCACAAATGATTTTTATTGATTTTCATGTTTTATTTACTTTTCTTACTAGTGATCCATACGAAAGACAACGAAAGGGTAGAATTCACGTGGGAAAGAGGGAGACTATTTCACGAGCGTGTTTGTAGGATGTTCCATAATATGTGTTTAGAGGTAAGATATTCTGGTTGGAATGTTTAAAACAACGAGATAGTTTTCGTCTCATTAGATTGCAAAAAATTATGTTAATCTGAAACCAATTCCACCTTTCATTATAAACACCAAAGCGTAAGTTTGTCTCAACAATGCAAATTTCGTAAAATTTTGTAACCTTTTGCAGATCGTTTCAATTCTCCCTTAACTGAACACCATACCTTTTCAGAGGCCAATGGCAACTGTTTTAAGCGTAACTTCGAAGCCAAAGAGTAAATGGAGACCCGTCGCTCTCGACACTGTGGTATGTATATTACTTCTTCTGTTTCTTCTTCTTCGTCGTCATCCTCTTCTTCCTTCTCTCATGCGTCTCCTTCTCTAGGAGAAGTTCTTCTTGTGCTTGTGTTTATTCTGATCTCCCCTTCTCTTCACCCTCTTCCTCTACCCGTCCACCTCCTCCTTCTCCTTTCCCTCCTCCTTATTCTTCTTTTTTCATCCTCCTCCTCCTTCCTTCTTCTCCTGCTACTTCTTCCTCTTCTTATTGTTCTCATTCTTCATTTGAACCAGGTTATAATATACATTGAATAATCATACTTAATATTCATAACCACAGGAATTAGAGAAAACCGTGTCAAGAAAGTTAAGGATTTCTGCAAAGCAGACGATGACCATCGCAGAAAAACTATACACACAAGGGTAAGGGTCGTGAAAGCTAGATAATCTGCTACTTTTCCTTACATTTTTCAGATTCTTAACATGGACAGGGTCCAGTCAGCTTTATCTAACTAATCGTACTCTTGTTTCAGTTTTATCAGCTATCCACGTACGGAGACAAACATTTTTCCAAAAGATCTCGATTTGGCAGGTCTTGTTCAGAATCAAACAGGAGATCCCAACTGGGGCCGTAAGTTTGTTTCTGCTCTATAGTAGAAGGATTGAAAATTCAGTATTTCATTAACATAGGTGTTGTATAACTATAGCTACAGCGACCCTATGGTTTTATCACAAAGTTCATGTTCGACTTTAAGACTATAAACCTTCATTTTCTCTGGGCTTCTCGTCTTTCTGGTAGTTACCATAGGTCACCATGCCTTTTCTTGCCTTTTCTTAGCCTTATCCTGTTTTAGAGGCTGACGGGCCTAATTTTCTTCATATTTGCGCATCTTATTTTGAAGGATGAAAAGTTTAGAAACAAGTTAAACAGCTATAGAAAGGCTAATTCAGCAGATTTTTTGCAAAGTTCAAAGCCAATGTACATTGAAAAAATCTACTATTTAGTGCTTTAAACTTGGGCGTAACTACTTTCCACTAGATTGCATAGTGCAAAGTCGCAGTTATCGCAGCTACCATCTTTAGTTGTTGTAGTGGTCAGAAAGCTGCTCTGGTAGCGGTGTGGTGTTGTCAGTGTAGCGAATTGCTGTGGTCGTTGGTCTGGATTTTATGAGTGGAACATGAGACTCGTGTAATAAGTCGAGTGCAAAGTCGAGAGAGAAATCTAGTCGTTTGTGAAGGCATTTCTCATTAACTATTTAAACCTTGTAACCTTTGTTTCATGTTTAGAATTCGCTGTGAACCTTCTGAATGAAGGCATCAACCCAAGAAATGGAAAGAAGACGGATAACGCCCATCCACCCATCCACCCTATAAAGTATACGGCAACATTGCAGGTAACAATCGGTCAATCATCCGACCAAGCAATCATTCATCAATCAATCAATTAATCAATTAATCGTATCGAAAATCAGTTGGTGTCCCCCTATCGGCTTATTGCAGATTTCCCATCCATGGCAATAATAAAATATCCGAGACTTAGAAATTATCGGTCCCTGTGCTGTATAGGGTTAAGTAAGAACTCTCAAAGTAGATAAACTTCTTTCAAAGTAATGTTCTCGTATCTATTTGTTTTGTATAAATTCATAGCTGCATACTTAATTTGATTTCTTCCAATTCAGGGAAACGAAAAAAGAGTATATGAGTTCATTGTACGTCACTTTCTGGCCTGCCTCTCTCAGGTAAAAAATTTCCAAATCTATGATAGCTTCATTATTACCGTAACTACATTATTTTTAAACGAATGATAACTTTCGCTGAAGTAATCATGCACGTACAGTATTTTCAGACCGTCGCCTGGCCCACATCTCAGTCATAGCCAGCGACGTATTGCAAAGCAGGCTTTAAAGTATTAATGATTTTGAAAAATTGCCCAGGATAGAATAATGAAACTGTTCTCTTTTATAGGATGCAAGAGGCCAAGAAACAACAGTTTTAATCAACATTGCTGACGAGAAGGTAATAAAGGCAATAAAGCATGGGCCTAGATTTCGTTTTCCTAGGAAAGTTTCACCCCTTGTACCTCTTACCGCATGAAGTTGTCATTCCGTGAAATGCATGGAAACCATACAGTAAGTCCCCGCTTTTAAGAAACAACATATTTGGGTGCAGCCTATTGTTTAAAAACAATCAATCATTGTTTACGTATTGTTTTCTGAGATTTTCCAGGCTGCAGTTTCTTATATGTTTGTTTCTTAAAAGCGGGAATTACTGTATTGGGTATGTTGGGTGTATGTCAGGGCGCAAGTGGAGTCTCAGGGTCAATTGCATTGCAAAGTTCCCGATGGGGTGGGGCTACTTGGTATAATTTGAGTACGGGTAGGTGCCGCCTATATTGGTTGGTTTTGGGCCCTGAAATTCTCTTAACATGGGTATGATTTTAACCCCAGCCCCATACGTATAAGAGGGTGGGAAATTAAAGAAAACTCCCACATTTCACCTTAAGACGATATAGTGTAAAAATCGCATCGAGGATGTTCTTATAGTACAATTTCAAGTGATAATAAGTTCTGCAAAGTCTTATTACTGTTATATTCCGCATATTATTGCTTTCAATAAATGGTCTCGTTTTCGTAGTACAGCTTTTAGACTCAGATCGAATAGCAGTAATGGCAGGCATCTCAGAAGAATAGCTCATTTCTTTCATAATCTTATCATTGTAGAACGTCAACGTCAAAAGTATGCATTGGTTTTGACTTTCATCCCAACTGCCTCAGAAGGCCTCCCCTCACATCTACCTCATACATTGAAACACTCAAACCCTGCTGTGTGTGCAAGCGAAATTTAGTTGACCCAGCAGCGCCATCTAAGCCAAGCCAAACGATACTCTATTCCAATTATAAAGGCCGAGTTCCCTAAAGCCCTTCAGAGAGATCAGCCGATATTGCTCGGTACTTTTATTTAGCGATATCTTTATAAACTTTTTTTAAATTCAGTTTTCAGCTCATGGACTTGTGATTCTTGAACGAAATTATCTTGACGTGTACACTTATGAGTACTGGAATGCCAAAGTAAGTTCCTCCCTTAAATTGATATTGTTAGCCTTTTCTTTGTCCACCGTTTCTACTATTCCATAATTGAACACGGGATTGGGTGGTTCAAGCTTAATCCTGTACCCCTCATGAAAGAGAAAATCCAGGCATGTACGAAAATTTAAAAAATCTACTGCCTCGAGAGTGTGTGAATAAGATCAACACTAGGAATTGAGTAAAAAAAAGAGAGAAAGCCTCTTAGAATTTTCTCGACATCGTATGTTAATAAGCCAAATTAACCTCTTAAATAGCATGCTACATTCCGCAAAGTTTTGCCTGCCTCTCCTTAACATCCAAGGTGGCATGTCTCTGTGTTCTCCAGTCACTCTGCCTGCTGTCCGCGTTGGTTGTTGTTCCCTATGATCACCAGTCTTCACCTTGATTTATAGCCGGGTTATAGCCCTAGACGGGGTTCAAGGAGTTGAAGCGATCGCTCCTTATAGGAGCCCTCTTTGTGAAAGTTGAAAATTAGCTGAATTTTATTTTTTACTGTTGTTCCGTGATATTTTTTCATTGAAGTTCCCCTTGTTAGGCCTTGACCGAACTATCAAACATTGTAGGTGAAACATTTGAAATTCGCTTGTTAAGCAAAATGTTTGACCGTTTGCCGTGACCACGTCCAAAAGCATTGCTCGTCCAACATGTTTTGCTTGCGTCAAGCAAAGAATATTTTTGAATCTTTTCAAAAACATCACGCCACAAATTCTGCTTCCTTTTTTTACTGCTTTCTATATTTACGAATTTGTTTGGCCGCCTGTCCAACTTTTTTTGTCAAACATTCCTTTTGTTATCGGCAAACTGCAACAACTTTCGACATTTCAGCATCTAGCAACATTTCTTAGGAACAAGGTGTTCGTGCTTGCGCATTAGCAATAACTTCGTTGTTCCTACGTGCGTGACAGCAATGTTTTTGGACGTGGCCAAACGATCAAACATTTGTTGTAAAACAAATTTAAAATGTTTGACCGACAATCTTTTGGCCAGGGCCTTAGATCTTTATCACAGCTCCTCCTCAGGTCAGCAGTATGGCTCAGCTGCGCCCTTGACATTTCTTTTGTGGTGAAGCAGTTTAAATGCAGTTATTTCCATTTGTAGACAATACCATCTTACCAAGAAGGGTCCGTTTTCAAGCCTGATGATATTGAGGTGAATTTTTCATTTATTTTATATTAACGGCATTCATCTGACTTTGACAAACCAGTGTTATCGATTTTTGCATACACGTATTTTTTTAAAAGAAACTCTTTTTAAGCAACTCAGACTCTCGAATGGCCGAAAAATTTAGAAAACCCCAGTACTGGAAAAGCTTTGACGAAGAAACTTTTCACATAATTCCGTGACAAATTCAAGTTTGTTTTCAATGTTTTGTATGCAATAACGTATGTGCGACACGCAGAAAAGCTGGAAGGCCACAAGTATCCAAATACAATCGATATATAGGTTTAGAACATCATTCAGATAAAATCACAATGTCATCAATACAGATATGTAAGAAGCTCGTAAAAAACTTTCAGTACTCAAAATCCGAAAATTTTAAGAAACTTTGAGTACCCTGCCAATTTTTTAGTTTCTTATAAAAAAATACATGTATTCATTTGGCATATAACATACTAGCTAGAACATAAAATTTGCGGTGACGAGGTCAGTTGGTTAAATATACAACGCTAACGCTTAAAGATTGCTTGTACCTTATTAAGGGCGGTTTTTGCTAGAGCTATTTACTTGCAATTTGATTTGCGGGTGACGTGTATGCAAGGATTTAACAGTCAGAAGGGATTCCTCTACTTAAATTGTTTAAATTGGGCATGCAGGGCGAAACATTTATGGGCAAGTTGATTAAGTTTCTTTCTTGCATGCATGATGACCCCACGATCTAAATTTCAAGACACATTACAGACCCTTATACAGGGTGAAATTCTTGCATGTAAGTTACGTACAATCAGGTCTGCAAGTAAATTATAAGCAAATAGCCCTATGGTGTAAACCGCTCTTTACTCGTATTCTCGCGGATAGGATTGTAAGGCCAAAGCTAGTCTGATTCGCAGTTTGTGGTTCCCATCAAGGTGAATGTAACCATAAAAGAGAGAGGAAAGTCGCTAACTCTCTGTAATCCAAGGCATAATAATGGGATCTTGTGTCAAGAATGGAAATGTGATCGTTCAGTGAAGTCCTTATTATATGGTTAATTAACTGAAGACTATTCAGTGGACGCTCTGTGCCCATACCTCTGAAAGACAGGAAGAATACTGTATGTGCCTGAATTTCATGGTAGTACAGAGAAGATTCCATATGCATCCAGCTTCTTGCATATTTTGCGTCGGTTTTCCCATTATTAGTAGCCTATTTTTGTTAATATAATTCCTACTGTATTACTGTGTTTGCAATGAAACATTTATAAATGTGAATCCCCCTTGCTAATTCAATCTCTTTTCGTTATCCTTAGCTTGTCAACGGTGAAACAAGCCCGCCCTCGCTTCTCACCGAGGCTGACTTGATCGCACTAATGGAGAAGCACGGCATTGGTGAGTATGACTTTGAATGTTTCCTTAAGTTGGTCCTTAGGTTGGTCTTTCCATAATCCTATATCTTTTAATTTTGTACCGCTATACAGGCACCGATGCAACGCACGCAGAACACATTGAAACAATAAAAAACCGGAATTATGTAGGAGAACAACAGGACCGGACATTAATACCCGGAGAGCTTGGCATGGGCCTAGTTGAAGGTGTGTTTATGTTACTTAGCTTGTTTAATCATGTTTAAGAGTGGTTTTTCTTTAGAGTTGAAATTTCGTACCACTCAAAAACTATGTTTGTTTGTTAATTATATAGACCTATTACAAGAAACTCAGTTTCCGCTCATGTAATTAAATATAGACCAAAAACAGCAGATCGCTACGACTGAACACATTGATCTGGCCAATTTGGGCTGCCTCTACAACAACAAATACTTATGGTGGTGGCAAGGATAACTATGCTTCGTAAAAAGTCTGCTAGAAATACTTCTTATTCGTTTTTAGCACAAAATTCAAAGACAAAATTTTCATTTCAGGTTATGATTCAATGGGGTTCGAAATGTCCAAACCACACCTTAGAGCAGAGCTAGAAAACGATTTAAAATGGTAAGGCTTGAAAGCTCACGCTTTTAATGTATGTATTTGTACCTATAGCCAGTGGTGTCAGCAGACAGGTATCGGAGGTAGTCGTGTAGAGGTGGGGGCTTCGGCGTATATCAATGCCAGTCCAGAGAATCAGAACAATATGTAGAAATTCTATGCTTCAGTAGAGCCCGCTTAGTCCATTCTCCAGCTCTACACCATTAACTGGTGGTAATCCATCGTAGGATCTCAACTATCGAAGGATCTCAAATATATATTTCAATAGTATTTCGATTCTTTGTTCTTTAATTCTTTGATTCTTTGAACAAGGATCTCAGATATTTCTAAATTAAGATCTTATAGCACGATAGCTACGTTGTTCTGCTGAAAAGAACATTTTCATTGCCGCTGAAATAAGTATGTTGCTCTCCCATCCTTCTTCTAGCATCATGTCTGCACCCACGGTACCCTAGGGACTAACTCGAAGTAATTTCCACTCATGCCCCCAGGCAGCCCTGTTTGTAGGCTTGCATATCAATACGATAACCTTATTGTGTTTGTAATTTGATATTATTTTTTTTTCTTTTTTCAAGCATCTGCGAAGGTCGAAAGCAGAAGGACGGTATGTGATAAGTTTAGACCATGTTTAATACTCACTATGAAACAACAACAGAACAAGCTGAAAAGAATAAAATTTCTTCTAAGCTTCAAGGGGCTAATGTACTAAATAGAAACGTAAGCGATTATTGATAGAAGTTTAGATATCCACGAAGGGTTCTTTTTAAGGCTTCTACGTTTAATTGAAAGTTCAATAGGGATGTTTTCTTATGTTTTGTCTTGGCAGTCGTGCTTGCTGAGCAAATTGCAAAATATCAAGAAGTTTTCATCAAAGCTTCTGAAAAGGTAAAATTTTCAACTAATATCTTTTACATAACCATTGATTTTCCCTATACTTGATATGACTAATATGGCTGCACTTTACTTCAGAGTTTATTGCCATGTCAAAATTTGAGATGCAGAAAGCCATTGTTTTAAGTACATTTTGTGCCTTATAGTTTTCACTTCAAGTTTTTTGAAGGTGTGGAAACTGACTTTTAAAAATGTATTTGGGTCAATACACGCTTTTTTTTATAAAGAACGTAGCTCAAGGCCTAGTTCTTAAAGTTCCTTATTTTTTTACCTCTTTTGAGACAATTGTAGTTCCAAAAGTTCCTTAATAGTTCCTTTATTTTAACTGCACATGCAGTTTAATGACTACCGTACAGAGACATTTGCATGTAAGCAAAGCTCGAGACTACTCAAGGAAACATTTGATACATGCGTAAAGTACAATTTATGTGATTTTCGACTGCAAATGAATGGAACCGGCTTCTAATTCTGGATTGTTTGCAGTAACAAAAATATTCAACAATGAAAAATTCCTTAATGATTTTCTCTTTAGTAGTATAAGTTCTTTAAATTTTCGGTCCTTCTACATGTAGGTTCCTTATAAAGTTGTTCCTTATAAAAAAAGCGTGTACCCAATTATCCAATGCCTTAGTCACACCACCGACTAACCTGTTTGATTTTAGCTGCTAGATGGCTTGTTCATTTGATTTTACTTATGTTTACTCGTTTGAGTTTTTTGCAATTACTTTACTTTGCTGAAAACGTTTTCAGGTTATCAAATTGGATGAAGCGTTGTCGACATATTTCGGTGCTCCGACGCAAGTTAATCCAGGTATTACTACCTTTTGATTTTTCTAACTAGTCTCTGGCCAAACGATCAAAGATTATTTGTTAAACATATGAAATTTGCTTGCTCGATCAGGGGTATTTCATACAGATAAAAGTGCAATTCTTATCAGAGTTAAAACCTGGTTTCGATGTAGCCAAAAGTGGCTGTGCCAGTGTTGGGACACGGCTGTACCAGTGCTGAGAAAGTGTTATGACGCTTCGTTCACATATAGCAATACGTGGCGGTATGATTAAGAATTCAGTTCTCTTCGTGTAGCATGCCCACATGGGGTGAGTTTTCCAAATAGTGTGTGTTCACATGTCATGTTTTCTTTCATGCCCATCTCGCATGCAATATTGGAATATAGCGAAACATAATTTGACAAGCAAAGATTAGAACACTTTGTTACTCGATGCTTTTGAAAAATTCTCTTTTTTAAAACTTTTTTGCGCCAAACGATCAAACATTGTTGGTCCAACATTTCAAATTTGCTTTACAACAAATGTTTGACCGTTTGGCCACGTCGTTTGGCAAAAACATTGCTGTCCAACAACGATGTTATTGCTAATGCACAAGCACGAACGCCTTGTTGCTAAGAAATGTTGCTAGGTGGTGAAATGTTGCAAGTTGTTGCAGTTTGTCAAAACAAAAGAAATGTTTGACAAGCAATGTTGGAAAGGCGGCCAAACGATCAAACATTGCTTGACAAGCAAAAATAAGCAAAATTTGTGGCGTGATGTTTTTGAAAAGTTCAAAACATTTTTTGCTTGACGCACGCAAAAATGTTGGACGAGCAATGTTTTTGGACGTGGCCAAACGACATGTCAAACATTTTGCTTGACAGGGCCTTAGCAGCAAATTTCAAATGTTGGATTGGCCACAACAATGTTTGATCGTTTGGCCAGGGCATAAACCTTAGCCATTTTTGCTTGCGTCAAGCAAAATCTGTTTTTGAACTTTATTTAAACACACCCATCTGCTTATTTTTGCTTGTCGAACAACTTTTCGTGGCATGGCCAAACGTTTAAACATTGCTTGATAAGCAAATTTCAAATGTTGGATGAACAATGTTTGATCTTTTGGCTAGGGCCTTAGCCCTTACTGTGCATTAACTATACAAAACGGTCAATAGAGTTTTTGGCCACGGCTACACTGTATCTGGGAGAGGGGAGTTAGAGCGTGGAAATAGTGAAAAATCTTTCCAACTATTTTGGCAAGCATTGTATCTATTCTACATCTATGGTTTGCAGAAACGTTTCAGAAAATACTTCTGTGATATCAAACGGTAAAAAATTTTGTTTGGCAAATAATTTTCAATTTTTTGACTGACGAACTCTTTCTGTACAGTATGGTACGGTTACTGATAGTACAGTATGGCAAGGGTCATTCAAGGTCTGTATATTATCCTTACACCTTCCTGCTCTGTGAAGTAGTCTAAATCACTTCCAGAAATGGGACTTGTTTTACCTGTTTTACTGTGAAGCGTGTTTTCCATACACTAGGCGAGATTCATGAAACTAGGGTCTTATCTAACAAGATCTTGAAATCAATTACATAAGTACTGGAGGCTTCAATCTCCTTTTTTAGATATATACTGGGATGTCAAGGCTACCCAGGCTGTAAAAATAGCCTTTTCTTTCCGAAATTCGTATTAGCTGCTGCTCGAAGTGCAATAACGTGTCAACGATGTCCTGGACCTATTCATCAAATCGAGTTTGAATTCAAACGAGGCTCTGTACCACCAATGATGCCTTTGAAGTTAGTTGAAATATTTATCATTCGTTTCAAAAACAGTCTTAAATTTGGAGAGTTTCATTTTCTATCACACAAGCATTGTAGCTCCTCTACTGTTTCAATTCTTTGCTTTTTGAGGTAGCTGTGAGCATATTGCAATGCATAAAGGCTTGCGTAGTGATAGCCTTGTTTTAAATAGTTAGGCCAACAGTTTTAGTAGCTATCTCCTGCGATCTGCTGACCATGGAGCGAACAGCGGATCTTTGTTATTTCTAGATATCTTAAACCTCTTGCCGTTATTTTGATAGGATTTTCTCCCACTTTTTGGCTTGTTGAAGCAACTAGTTTATCATATCCCATCTTCGATACCCTCTCCGCAACGGTCTTATTTGCGTATCGGGGGAAACGGCCTTTTTGCATAAGGACACTTGTTTTGATGGAGTTAAAGCTGACGAATTTCGCAAGTTCATATTATACCCCTGAGATCTGTAGTTTGATAACTACTTTTCTAATGACGTTTGTTCTAAACTTCTAAGTTTTTTAAACACCTCCTCTAAAATTTCTCTCAAAAATGCTCGTTTTAAAATTGTATAACTTAATGTCCTGATTTGGGCTTAGTAAGTGTTTCCAAGGATGATCTAAAAAGTTTTCATCCTTTCTAGGTATTTAGGTTGCATTTCATGTGATACTGACCTTCTGGACCTTATTCGACTTGGTGATGGTAATAGAACATATATTGAAGTTCTTTACTTAAACATGTTTTGATACAGCTAATTATTCTTCGAGGAATTCGCCGGTCTTGCAAGGCACAAAACCGGTCCCCCCTCTTTAAGTAGGGACCGATTTTTCATTCCTTCGTGTATATTTACAGCGTTATTTGGTAGTTTTTTCCCTATTTCCTTTTATGGACCGTTTTTACAATCAGGTCTCTAGGTTAAGGGGTCGACGAAGACATGATTTTTGCACCTCTTAGCGTATCGTATGCCTTCCTCTGCCTTCATATAGCATGATGACATATAGCTACTACCCTAAATGCTGCAGCCTGCAGCTGGTGATAGGCGGTTGAAAGCAAGAGTTTCTGTCAACCTGTAGATTGCTTGAGATTGGTTTTTAAGAATAAAAGCTAGACGGGAAAATTTTTTTACTGCGGTAGCTATCATTGTGAAAATTCCTAATTCTTTCTTTTCAGGTATTTCTTCAAGGCCACGTAATCAGGAGGCAGCTAATGACAGACAACGAGGTATGAGGACTAACACTTGTATTTTCTGTCAGTTAGAATGTTTTTGCATTTCAAACATAAGTATTAAAGGCCCTGGCTTAACGATCAAACTTGCCTTGAGATCAAACATTTGAAATTTTCCCCAATACAATGTTTTACCATTTATATACAAAACAGTGTTTTACTGTGAAACACTTCCAACTTCCGAAGTCACACTACTGTTGTTCTACTAGTGTTTCACACTACTCCGCAAGGGTTGGGGGGGGGGAGTAAGCAATAGTACGGACCTTGAATCGCAGTAGTGAAATTTCACGCTGATTTCAAGTGTTTGATGAGCAATGTTACCTCAAACGGTTAAAACTTTGTTTGAAAATTAAAATTTAATAATTGGCGAAGCCAAGTCTTTGTTT
>JACTAT010000061.1:216629-226728 GCA_014526335.1 Chrysaora quinquecirrha | reverse complement strand
CAAGATAATATGACAGAATTAGTTACTTTTTCCTCTTGGACTCTTCTTCACTTCATTCTATTGTTCTTCCTGCTGTATCTCATGAGCTGATTGGTTATTAATTTTGTACAACGCAAAGACTTTCCTTTCTTTCAGGAGCAATACCGCAGCAAGGAAATCAGCAAGCAAGACCTGGGAATCGAGGACGTAAGTATTTTTTTTAATTGGCTCTTCAAATAACGATTCCGTCTCCTTTTTTGGCTTTTTTGTCACTATTAGACCCTGGCCTAAACGCCTTTCTTTAATGTAATTCGTATTTCTTACTATTTGGCTCCGGCCAAACGATCAAACATCGTTTCTTACACATTTGAAATTTGCTTATCAAGCAGTTGTAAAACGGATTTGAAAGAAAAGGAAGAAAGACTGCAAATGAAACGAGTTTTCCGACAACCATATATATATGTAATCCAGATTCTTTTGCAACTTCACAAGGGATACCAATCCCTACTGCACAGCTTTACATAACTCCAATCCATACTACATACAGCAACAAATGAGCTACATCCGAGCCTTTGTTGCAATCACACTGATGCCAAATATCTCAACTCGAGAGCAGCTGCAAAAACCGAGTAAAAAACTAGGGTTGAATGACGTCAAACTGGAAAAAAACTAACCAGTAAATAGCCGTATCATACAGTGTTAAACCGTTTAGTCACATCGCAAAACATTAGGCGTCCAGCACTTTTTGCTTGTGTCAAGCAAAAAATGTTTTTGAACTTTGTCACAAAATATCCCGCTACAAAATTTGCTTCTTTTTGCTTGTCGAACAATTTTGTGGCATGGCCAAACGTTCAAACATCGCTTGATAAGCAAATTTTCAAATTTTTGACAATGTTCGACCATTTTTCCACGGCTTTGCTGTGCATTAACTATACAATTTGCACCTGTTTTAGGGCCGAGAGGAAATGGCCAACAAGGGCGAAACTCGAATGCGAACAACAGAGGTTTGCAATGCTTTCTTCTACATTATAAAGTTCTCCTAGGCAGGTTTATGCGTACAATGGCTTGCTGCAAGGGTCGCATTGCTTATATAGCTAAAGATGGGATATGTGAGCAATTGGTACGTTTAGGAATGGAAGACAGTGTAGAGTGGGTGGCCAAGCTTCTCAGTCAATTCTCGTTAGACAGCTGAAGTTAAGCTTGTTCGTGTGAGGTCAGCATCTGGATGGGTGACTTTCCAGATGGATGACTAAACAACTCACTCTGCCCCCTTCGGAAGGGACGTTAAACTAGGAATCCCACGCCTGGATGCGGCTTGCATAGTAGGCCTCAATTAGCTGAAAAGGCCAGAAATAACAGCCTACTCAAAATAAAGTAACAACAACAACAACAACAACAACAACAATAACAACAGCCCACGCTAGGTAGCTCAACTATTGGCGTACTTGTCTTAAAGTCTTGCGTTCCTGGTCTAATAAACCTCTCACATTTTCTAAAAATATTAGATTAGTACCGCCATATCAATTATTGGAACATTTTCTGCAATATGTGTTTTGCCAAACACAAATATTGTTGTTTTTCGCCCAGACGCCGTACATAGTATATGTTACTGGTATAAACACAAATTATTGTCGAGAAGATATCAACAGAACAAAATAGCATAATGGCATGTATTTGGCCCAGTTTTCAACTTAAAAATCTTGTTTCCTTGCAGCTCCAAGGGGATCTAGCAAAGGTTCTGATGGACCCAATCACAGGTATTATTTATTTAGATAATTTTAACCGCTATAGCTACCTAGTTAGTCGCTATGCATGATACACATGGATATCTATAAGGTATATAAAAGGCCCATTTCAACTTCGTTCACATTCGCTGTTCGCTAGCGAAATTACTGTTCGCCGTTTGCTGGCGGACTTTTATAGCCATTTTATGTACGAAGCGGAGCCCAGCAAAGCGAGGGCAAGATAAATTTTAGGCCATTATCAAAGTTAAACTTTAGCGAAAGCTTTAACGATTTTTTGTTTTGGAAATCAAAATCGTTTCGCCTTCTCTTTCGCTGATTGGTGGCGAACAGTGAATGCGAGCGAAGTGGAAATTTGCCTTCAAGTCGATATAAGCTGATCGCCCGCAGTAAAAAGCAACCCAAAGGTTCCTCTTTCATTCGCTACTTCCCAACGTACAAAATAACAAAATAGAGATGTTTATTGATGGACACGACTCATCTCTTTGCCAAGACCATTTACCCTTGTTCCTTTTTTCTGCTTAGCAGACAGACAGTGAGTACCGTTTAAAGAAAGCACGAAAAACTGTTTTTGAATTTTTTCAATGAGCGATTTCTGCTTGTCAAGCAATGTTTTGAAACATTAACAAACGGTCAAACATTTCTTGTTAAGCAACTCTCAAATGTTTGACGAACAATGTTTGTTAGTTTGGCCAGTGTCTATGATTGCTAACTTGCTTGCCTATCTACTCCATTACAAATTTGGTATAGATAGGTCTTTTTTTTCACTTTAACGCCAATACTAGGCATCGCAATAGCATTTTGCTCAAATAAATAAATAAATGAATAAAACAAACAAACAAAATTGGCCACTGGATAATGTAAAGACGGAGAAATCTCATCAAAACCAGTAATATTCAACCTGCTCCGACAGATGAATGAATTCCAACACGGCAAGCAATTTACTACATAGGTATGTTGGCACTGATCACCAGCCAAGGGAAGAAAAAATCTAAAAACCTTTTCTGTGACTATGGCGTGCCACGTTTGCTATCATCCCCATCGCTAGTTGTCTGTGTGAATGTAGCTTGCTAGCCAATTGCTGTCATCTTGATTTGAGAGAAAACTTCCCAGAAATGAAAAACATGGAGAGAAAATTGAGCCCTACATTTCTCTTTCAAATATATTCACATTAAGAAAGGTTGTTCAACTCAATAAAAATACAATCAATAAGAATGTTAAGACACTGAAAATATACAGTCTTCCTGCTTGATTACTCTTAGAATGTGATATGCATTGCAAGGCCTAATACAAACAAATTTATCAATTTAGAATAGCATATTCGTCCAGCAGATGAGGTCCCATTATTGTTACTGTTACTTGTCGGGTCAACTGCCGGTGCAAGAGGCGGAGCCTGCGTCGGGGCAGCAGTTGCTTGGTTTTGACAGCTTGGCGGCTCCCAGCCTATCTGGCATATGCATGTGCCTTTGTTGGTACAAGTCCCGTGGCCGTTGCAGTTGCCTGGACAAGGGCTGCTCATAATATGTGACACTGGGACGCATCTTTGATTCAGACATGCCTTTCCAGGCGCACATTGGATACCATTACCCATTAGTACTGCGAAATAAACGGAAAATATAAAAAAAACCTGGATTCAAACGTAGGAATAACGCAATATTCACCCAGTGGAAGCTTCAAATGGTATTTGTTCCTAAGGTCAACACCAGAAGCGTGTTGGGTTTGAATCAAAATACAAAATAAATTTCCACTGGCTTGATTCCTATCCTTTAATGGTACTCAGGTTCCTCTCAGGGCGCTCGGGCTTTTATGAAGGTGTAGACCGCTTCCTGAAGTGGTTTGATGTGTTGGTACGGTTTGCTATGTCTCGCCAACGTGTTGGTTCAGTATGTTCAATTTCGGTCGTTATTTAGGAGACTTTGATACGAGAACTAGATTTAACCTAGCGTTTTCGAGTTGAACCACGAATTTATTCTTCTTCGTCGTCAACCAGAACAGCGGACAATAAACAAACCTACAAACAAACAGCTGCTTCCTTTGGGCCATTTTTGCAAAAGATCATTTGTAGATGACGTCAGCAACCCAAACATCTCAGATGTTGTGATGGGATGGCAAACCGTACCAACATGTTGGCCTATTTTCAGCCAACATGTCGGCAAACAATTTTGGCACGGTTTGCACCCGCCTTAAGCAAAAAGATTGCACACAGAATATTTTTCCAAGAATTTTAACCTGAAGATTTAACGTCTAGGATGCTCAAAGTTGTAGTATTCCTAGTTTCAATTCTTAAACGCCTTCCTAGAATCTCAAATGTCATACTTACACGGATTAGGCTGATTCTGGCCAAGCGTTGCCAGTCCTGAGTTGCAGTAAACCTTACGACCACCGATATAGAAGCTGACAGACGATCGACCTTTTCCATACCCGATTACTGGGAACGCATTTTGTGGCATGCCTGTGCAGAACGTTTTTCCACAGTTGACATCAGCACTGCCACACCTCACGTAGTAGTTCCCAGAAGTTCCGCAGTTGCCATACTGGTCGCCTCTTACGTTCAGCACCGAATAACAAGCTGAATCGCCACCAATCGCGTTGTGACCCCATACTCGCCGGCATTGTCCGTTGAACGTGCGGCAGTATCCACCGTAGCAATACCCATTCTGACCGTGCTCATTGCATTGATGCCCGTTCGGGTGGTACAAGTTCTCCCCGCATTCACTGCTCACACCATCGCATGTTTCTACTATATCGCATTGGTCAAACATCTCCCTACATGTCGTACCCGCAGCTTTGAGCTTGCAACCACTACAGCAACCCCCGGCAGCACACTCAGATCCTGTTGTAAATCTACATGTATTTGCATCACAGCAGGGGTTTTGGCAAAATGCAGGGTATCCGCAATCACAGTCTTCGCCCGGATCTATTTTGTTATTTCCGCAAAGCTTCTCGTCGAAATAAATTCCAGTGTCCGGTTTGTTTAGTAAGCAACCACCGATTTCTTGCTTCAGGTAGTTCGTCAAATGCGTCCGACTGCATTCCGAGAATTTAAGCGGTATCGGATCTTGTGCATACGGTGACATAATACAAACGCCGTACCGTCCATGGCAAATACACCCGGCTTCGTCATGAGGCATACCAAAATTATGCCCCATTTCATGCACCATTGTCGCTGCTACATTAGCGAAATCATTGTGCGTGTCCTGATTAACATTACCGGAATGTTCCGCCCTGCACATTCCGTTCATC
Organism: Chrysaora quinquecirrha; assembly: GCA_014526335.1. Lineage (NCBI taxonomy): Eukaryota > Metazoa > Cnidaria > Scyphozoa > Semaeostomeae > Pelagiidae > Chrysaora > Chrysaora quinquecirrha. The sequence goes on along the minus strand of JACTAT010000061.1, from coordinate 221,764 downwards.
GGTGCAAGCCCGATGGTCGGTCCGGTGAAGTCTACACGTGAAACTAACTGTGCATTATCATGACTGTACCGCGGCAATATATTGTTCTGTCTATAGCTCAAGAATCTTGTCAGTACATCCTCAATGGTTTTTGTAATTGCGATTTTATCCGCATCGTTCCATACTTCTAAAGCCCGGAATACTATCCGTATATTATGCGGCTGATAAAACGAATCCATCATGTTTGTAATTTGCTTCATCCTTCTCATGTTATTCGCAGTATTGCTGCCAAGCCATAAAAACTCGCTTCTGTCGTTAACGATATACAGCTCAACGTATTTTGTCTCGCCGATGTGGAGCACGTCCCTGCGTCCTCGTTGCCTTTTTGTACCATTCAGTGGTATGGTGACATACCCATATTTATTGTTTCCGTCGTTGATAACCGGGTAATGAGCTACCGAATGTGGACCGAATACAAACACTCCATTCTCGTCTTTACTGACAACCTCTCCACTTCTATTCATCGGTCGTAACACATAACGTTTATCATTAGCGAAAACCGCCCCTCCATTTCGTTATTACAGATACTTATAGCCGCAGTTGAGTAAGGGTCTTCAAGGACCCAGCCTTGGTAAAATTTGCAGTCTTCTGCCTCTGCGTCTGATTCAATCCTCGTACCGTTTTCTGTATATGAAATCAGCTTCACCCTCCATGCACAGTCACCCTATTTTCTGCCATGCTTAGCTTGAATTCCTTTTCAAAGAATCTCAGTGTCATATTGAACTTTGTTATGTCGCGTATCTTTATTGTCTCAGATTTGTTGGTTTCTGCATGAATCTCAATGCTTTCCATTTCGTACGACTTGATACTTGAATTATGATTGCTCATTCTTGTAGTCTCTAAGATGTCGCTTGCTTCTTTGATTCCGATGTTTTCTTTGATTTTGCTTGATTCCATGATTGAACTTGCTTCTTTGATTCCACTTGATACTTTGATTCCACTTGGTACTTTGATACGTGTCGCTTTTTTATTCCAGTTGCTTCCTTGATTATACTTGCTTCCTTGATTTCATTTGCTTCTTTGATTCCAGTTGCTTCTTTGATTCCACTTGCTTTCTTGATCCTCCCAACTGAACTTTTCAGTTTTTGAGCCTTGCCAGCTATCGCCAATTTACTTATAAATAGCGCTAAAACTGTCAGAGACAGCAGAACTACCTTCCACGACACCCACATTGTTTTGTATGTACTATTTTCAGACCACCAAAACAAGTTTTGCCTTGTTTCTTCTCTTCTGATGAAAAAGCATGACTTGTTTCATGTTACGTCACAATTAATATCAGTCTACGTCACTGTTGCAAAATATTTTTCCACTGTTTCTTACTTGCGGCTAGACTCACTACAAAGTCGTAGATTCGCTCCCAGCCCCCCACGCAACACAGCCCGCTCATAGTTTGAGCTGCCGCCATTAACAACAGCAGCAACTATTTTTTATTTTACATTTTTTTGAATGAATTGAATTGAGGTGAAGGCAGCGAAAACTATGACTCGTGTAGTAAGTCTAACTTGTGGCCGCTTTACGAGAGGTAGTGTAGCAGATTTTATTTCTGATTCACGAACAATAGAAGAATAAGAGAAAGTAGGAATCTGTGATCTTAAATTTCATAAATATCTGTAGAAACTCAGGAAAAAGATACAAAACTCACGAAAATGAAATGTCTACCATTTTCCAGAAAACTGTCTTGCCGACCCAGACCTCTTTGAATTTGAAACTTTGTACTGCTCAAAGACTTGTAGGTCATTGATTATTGGCTTATTAATTGCCATCGCAAATTTGAAAGAGATTGTGAAAATTTTGGAAATCATGAAAGTGTTGCCTCAATGAAGATTTCTGATTTGTAATTTTCGTTGTCTTTTCTATAGACCAGATTCAGACGGGGGCGCAGTTGTCTGCGATTGCCGCAAGTCAGCGTTGATGCTTACAGTAAGGAAAGAAGGCCCTAATCAAGGTAGAGTCTTATTATTGTACTACTTTTGTATGTCAAGTGTAGCTATTTGCAGACTTTTTATGCCCAAGTTGAACGGAAATGCACGTTGGGAAATTGCCCTTATGGCCCGATTGTCGTGAGGTGGGTAAGAATGTAGTTTATTGAAGGCTCCCTAGTTATCTTGGTCGGGCAAAACAAGTAGCAATGTCTAAGTCACGTGAGTAAGTAGGCATCGACTTATGGATGATTTGGAAATACCCGAAGTTATTAATCGTTCTCTTTAAGTGCTGCAACGTTTTAGTTAACAGCGGTCACCGTTAACTTTAGCTTAGCATCTATATTACGACCAGAATTTAATGGCTTTGAAAACTACTTTCGAGATTTTGCCGATCAGATACGCCCTTGGGCTCTTGTTTCAAAATGCGACCAATTATCGTTGTTAGCATTTTTCATAGTTTGGTAGCTACAACTTTCAAAATTACATGTGAAATCACATTTTAAGCACTTTGACATTTTTATATTTGCTTTTAGGGCGGCAGTTTTACAAATGTGGTGATGACAATAAATGCAAGTTTTTCCTTTGGGCTGATGAGGCGTCGAATAACAACCAAAAACCAACCAATAATAGCCGAACAACCGATGTCAGGGGGAAATCAGGTAATTTGTTAACCTAATTTGTCTGCATTTGCATTCGTATCTGCCTATACGTTTTTTCATAAGAGATTGCTTCCTTCAGCTCTGACCAAACGATAAATCAGACATTGGCGGTCAAACATCTGAGATTTGCTTTGCCGGCAATTTTGACCGTTAGGAAACGTCACAAAACGTTGTTCGACAAACAGGGTACGCTTAATTTTTTTTTGAAAATTTTCAAAACTTTTCATGTTTGTTACAAGCAAAAATCCGTTCACGAGAAATACATTGCGACGTAGCTAAACGTTCAAACATTATTTTTTGTCAAGAATTTTTCAAATGTTTGATCAGCAATTTTTGATCATTCGGTCAGAGCCAACGAAATTTATCACTGAGATTAGAAAACTTTTCCTAATTTCTGCTTATTATATTTCGCTTATTTTTAACTTATGGCTAAAATCAGCACATACAGTTATTTTCAACAATTGTTTTTAGTCTTCATTGTTAATTAGTTTGATCCCTTTTCCCGTGCCCCTTCAATTTTGTTTTATTTAAAATGTGAAGAAGAACTTCATTTTGATCCGCATCTGGGTATAATTCTGCCTAATTAAATTGTTTTGGCCTGTTTCCGAAGTTTATACTCTGAAGGGCGTGAGGCGAAAAAGGATATTAAGTACAGAATGCCCGAAGATCGTCTTTTCGCTATCCTGAAATATTTTGTGCCATACTTTCAATTTTTATGAATAGACGTAAGGGAAACATGTCAATTATTTGTGAAATATTAATAATTTCACCAGCCGCCGAATTCACAAATGCCAGACGCGTTTCGCTCTTATTGGAGCTCATCAGTGACATGGCATTTGAGAATGGGGTGGCTGGTGAAGTTTTTAATATAGGCCGAATACGAGTTTGTGCTCATGCGATATGAGCCTAAATGCATGCGTTTCGGTACCTTAGGCCAGGTACCAACCCAACATATTTATGAAATAATATTTTCAATCTGCGGTTTCTAGGTGATGGCTTTGTTGCTTCGACTAGTTCCACGAACGCAGGATTTTCCGCAAGGTACGAAATATCACATTTAATTCATTTCTTCTGGTATGATTGGGCTTTGCTGTAGTACCTCTAAAGACATCAGGACCACGACTAATTGTATGCAGTAGCTGCCAGAACGACTGACCTGTGTTGATTTGCTGGTTATTGGTTGAATAATTTTATTTCTAGATCATCTGCTAGGAGCTCAGATGAGAATTCGGTTGTTTGTGACTGCGGTAAGCCTGCGATGCTGCTGACTGTAAGAAAGGAGGGACCAAATCAAGGTACTTAACAATTTTACTAGCTTCCTTTTACCTTTTGTGCAGATACAGTAATGTTGGTCTAGAACCGTAGAACGACGCTAATGAACCTATGCGCTTTTCTTAGGCGACTGCACATGTTTGGAGCAGGTTATTACACTTAATAGGGTGCATTATATATGCGGTTAGTATAAAACTGCTTCTTGTCGTTCAGTATGTCATGCTTCGGTCCGAATATTTTCCAGCATTGACCTCGCAATCGTTCAATAAAGGCTTTAGGCCAAAACAAAACAACCATTTCTCGTAGCTGGTATCCAAGGCCACCCCGGTAAATATGGCTTGAAATATGCTTTTACAGAACCATGAAGAACCAATCAAGTCTCTTAATACGAGCCCGAGTCAATGGACTTTACACTTTACGCCTGCTCTGGATGTGTATATCATATACCAGGGTGCAGCCGCACACGGCACTCATAAAAACCTACCAGGTTGTCCATTAAAAATCTTGGTTATAGGAGGGATATTTTTGTTAACAAGAAGCCCAAGGTTGTTACCTCTGCAATCACAGAACCCACCACTGTTTGGTTGTGAGTTCTGCATACTACAGTGACTTAAAACCATGTACCACATTAATTTAGCATTATCACCAATCCCCGTACTGCTTATTCACCACATCAGCGCGTATAGGTTTGCTACTGAGGGGCAACTCACTCCTTGGAATCTTCTACACCCTTTGCTGGGATTTCTGATGTTTTCATCAAGTGGCAATTCACTCGTTGGAACCTCGTCCACCCTAAGCTTGAATCTTTCTGTTTCAATAGGAATCTCGTACGCTTTTATCGAGTGAATGCCCCGCTCGGTTTTCAAAGAAATCTCTTTAAAATCCGTTGGTTTCAACGGGAATCCCGTACGCCTTTTCGAGGAGTGCAATGTCCCTCGTCTGCTACCATGTGTAAGTACCATAATATTGGCACGGGACAATAACGACACGGGCTTTTCTATGTTGCAGGAAGGCAATTCTATAAATGCGGCGATGATAGCAAATGTAAGTTCTTTCTCTGGGCAGATGAAGGATCTTGGAATGGATCTGGGAACACAATGAGAACAGAAACAGGTGAGGCAGCAGAGGACTTCTTGAAAGACTTAAATAAATAACAATTCATAAAAACAACACAGCGCCAATAGACCTTTTCCAAGAAAGGCGGCGATTATGGAAATTTTCACAATTGAGAGATGTAGAGCTT
>JACTAT010000061.1:178132-208342 GCA_014526335.1 Chrysaora quinquecirrha | reverse complement strand
TGTAAAATGGGTATCTCTCTTAAATTGGGCTGGATATCCCCAACTAAGATTGAGTAAACTCCTCACCGGATGAAGCTCCTGTATTCTTCGAATAAGGACATATTACCTCACACCAGTGAACGGTTTTGGCAGAATCCCCACGTAGTAGCTGAAAAGGCCTGATGGCACAAAAAGAGTCTTTATGAACAGGAGAAGCAGTCTCTAGCGCTTTTTAGTTCCGTGTATTAACTTTGTTTCTAAGAAGCAATAGGTGCCGGCGGCAGTGGTTTCCAGCCTGCTGTTGTCTGCTATACTGACTTTCTCCTATAGCTACTCGCTATTTAGGGTTTCAGCCCGCGTTACATGTGTTACAGTGTTTTCATAATAATATTATTTGCTTTTAGAGTATGCTGGACAAGAAAGCCAACATAGGAGACCTCGAGAACCTTGCTTCCAAACGTAAAGTATTCTAGCTATTGTAATATGATCTTTTAAATGCTTTCAGTTTAGTTATCTGAAGATATTTCAGTCATTTTCACACTCAGACCACTTTTAGGGATATTCAATCGTACGGACAGTTGTAGTCTAGGACAAGATTCTGTCCGAAGGATTGATCGTCCTAAAATTTTGGAATTTACAGGAAATCAATTGTTTTGTTCGGGTATCTTCGCTATTTTTTGCATGAACAGTCGTAGTTGAAAAATCAATCATCTGAATTTTTTTAGCGATAACTCTTAAGTTAAGAATCTCCGTTAATTTGTTATTTCATATCAATTCTGCAGAAATTCCAGATGATTTAGTAGCACAGCTAGCGCAGTTGAATGGAGATGTTGCTGAACTCAAGTTGTGGAAAGATGATGTTGATGTGAGCAAAAGCTATCTTTGTTAACCTCTTGTTTCGTTATACTGACTTTTCCTGCTTTCACACTACCTCACTAACCTTTTAAAGTTTCAACTTTGTGGCACTTTTACGATAGGTTTCAAGGTTCATTTTTCATGTCTCAAGATTTCCTGCTTGTTCAATTCAGCTTGTCCAAATTTCAGAAAACTTGCAATCCCGGTGAATGTAACTATCCCGTACTATCGTACTAAAGCTTTGTAGGGTTAACCAATTGTCTAAATCTGCGGTTCTTCTTATGCTGAGCAGAATTATTATTGCAGCAAAGCTTCATTAGTTGGGTAAAATTAACCTCTAAACCCAGCTAAGCTCTAGTTCTCAACAGCGCTTGGCGAATTATACTTCACAATGATAGGAAGAGCTGACATAGAAGGATAAAAAACCAACATTGCTATGAATGCTTGGCTTCTACAAACCCTTTTATTACCACCATCCCTACTGCGTTTTGCCTCCATATCTACTTACTACTAATGAGGCTGTCACTAACATCATTTAGCCTCTTTTTGTCTTTAACATCATTTGTTCCCCAGAATCTTGCAGATTTTATGCAGAAACCTTGCAGTAAATTTTGGGTACTTAAAGCTACTGAAATTTCATGTAACCAAGAACTACCCTCCCCAAAGGATGCTTGGTATGAAAGAAAATACGACTGCCGTCTTTTTTGTTTTTAGGAAGACAGAATAAAACTGGCAACCATGCAAACAAACTTGGACGGTCTCGAAACTGCGGTTGAAAGTTTACAGAAAACAATGAAACACGTGGTAGATGAACATGGCAGAAAACAGAAACATATTGATGTAAGACTTCATTTATCCTGAAAAAATGCTGCATTTGTCCGCATTTGTTCTGTTCAAGTAATAGTTTGCGTATTTCTATTTTAATGCCTGTTGTTGTTTTTAGACGTTGTATTCATTGAGTGACAAGCTAAAAGAATCGAAAATGGACAAAGATGACGTCATTTCTCAACTGAATTCGGTAAAACAAATTTTCTTTTTTCACAAAACTTACTAGAATTAAATTTTCGATGGTTTTGCGTAGTGAAAACATTTGTGAACGTAACTTGAAATTTTTTCCGGCATTCCTCAGAGTATAAACGTACACGTTTTTTTATAAGAAACGGCTCGGGGCCTAGCTCTAAAAGTTTCTTAATTTTTGGGCAAAGTTAAGCTCTAAAAGTTTCTTAGCAGTTTCTTAATTTAATGGAAATAAATTGCAGTAAAACGATAAAAAAACTTGAATATAGCAAGCAAATTGATAATGTTATTGTATTACAAAGAATTAGCCATGCTGGTGCGAGAAATTGCACGGAAATGCTTGAGAATTGATTACTACGTCCACAAATGTGAAGTCAGTATGTTGGAAAACTGACACAAAAATTTCGTAAGTTTCTTAACTCCTTCCTCCTAGTTCTAAAAGTTTCTTAACTTTTGGGATGTCTTGTTCTAGGTTTCTTATAAACCGGTTTCTTATAAAAAAAACGTGTAATGGTCCTGGCCAAACGATCAAGCATTATTTGTCAAACATTTCAGATTTGCAATGAGTAATTCACCGCTCGGTTGTCCTAAACTTTGATAAGATAATTTGGGACCTACACTCTTTTTTTTATAAGAAACTCGTTTATAAGAAACTCAGTACTAAGATCAATATTGGCTAAGAAACTTTCAGTACTCAGCCAAAAATGAATAGAAACTCGCAGGTCTCAACAACCTTTTAGAAATATAGCCTTTAGAGACGAACTTTTGTTACATGTTAAATGTCTATTTTTACAAAAAGCAGCTACTGTAAACGTAGATTGTATTGCGTCTTCTATTTGTCAAATATAAGTGTCAATTACCTGTTGGGCAATAAAAAAATTTTGATCGCAAAGAAACTGCTAAGATTCTTTCTGTGCCAAAATTCTCCAAAAATTAAGAAACTTTGGGTACTGAAAAAATCTTACTTTTTTATAAGAAAAAGAGAGTGCAAGTCTTCTAAACTTTAAGTGTAATTCAACAGCTTTAGAATGATTCCTATCTCTTATACTAAAACGCGATTGCAAGTCTATTGTCTTTTTTGTCAGAGCGAGCACGCTTTTCTAGAGGGTCCCTGGGCTGCGCACTTGGACCAGATGCAAGGGCAAACTGTTGAAGGCGTGCCATCGCTTGGTTTTTCACCCTAACTACCAGAATCTCGCTTAAAAGTTGGGAAGAACCCTTCTTCCATTGTTTTTGCCATTGTTTTGTAGCACAATAAACAATAGGGTCACATGGACGATTTTCACCAGAAAAGTCGTTACCTGGAAGAGCGGATGTCATTAATTACATGTTCTCAGACAGATAATGAGGTCATTAGTTACAGTAATGCCATTCGTTACATAATTATAACTGCTCTGCATTGTACTAATTCGTAATGACGGCCATTTCAGGATAACACAAAAGGACTTCAAGATTTCAAATTCTCGATTCCAAGGAAGGATGAACGAAGATGTTTTTGATCAGAACATTTCAAATGTATTCATTACATCTCAGGGGTAATGTGGAGGATGTTCAGTAATGTTGTGGGTTATCTTTCAGTAATGTGTTAGTAATATGAAATGTGTTCAATAATGTGGAGGGGTGTCTTTCAGAAGTTTAAAGGATGCGAAGTAATGTGGAGGAGTGTCTTTCAGTAATGCGAAGAGTGCGATGTAATGTGGAGGGCTTCGTTCGGTAATGCGGAGGACTATCTTTCAGTAATATGACGGGTGTGAAGTAATGTGGAGGTCTATTTTCAGTTATGTGAAGGGTACACAGTAATGTGGAGGGGTATCGTTCTGTAATGGAGATGGTGTGCAGTAATGTGGAGGATGTTCAGTAATGTTGAGGACTATATTGCAGTAATGTGGTGGATGCGGAGAAATATGGAGGGTTGAGCTATCTTTCAGTCATGTGAAGGGTGTTCAATAATGTGGAGGGGTGTCTTAAGTTTAAAGGATGCGAAGTAATCTGGAGGACACTGTCTTTCAGTAATGTGAAGGGCGCGATGTAATTTGGAGGGCTATCGTTCTGTAATGAGGAGGGTGTGCAGTAATGTGGAGGATGTTCAGTAATGTTGAGGACTTTATTAAAGTAATGTGGTGGATGCGGAGAAATGTGGAGGATTGGGCTATCTTTCAGTAATGTGAAGGGTGCGAGGGAATGTGGATGGATATCATCAGTAATGTGGATGGTGCGGAGTAATGTGGAGGGATATCTTGAAGCAATGTGGAGGGCTATCTTACAGTAATATTCAGGAAGGATGTTCAGGATTGTGGAGAGCTATCTTGCAATAATGTGGTGGATGCGGAGTAACTTAGAGGGCTTGGCTATCTTTAGTAATGTTGTGGATGCGGAGTAATGAGGAGGGCTGGGCTATCTTGAAGTCATGTGGAGGGCTATCAACGGTAACGTAGTGGCAATCCTCAGTAATGACGAGGTTGCGGAGTAATGTGGAGGGACCAAATCGTCAAGAAGAGTTCTCATTGCCGTCCATTTACTGAACATCCTCAACATTACAGCGAGAATCCCTGCATATCACTTAATATAACCCTAACATTATTGAACATACTCCACATCCACATTATGGGTGGTTCTTTTTGAATTCAACAATCCAGGCTTTCCCCTGCAAATTATTCCCATTTGATTTTAAAGTTATTAAGATGCTAAATATCCATATGAAACTAAATATGTAGAAATGCTCCTTTATAATGCATTGACTGGAAGGCGGAGGTCCCAAGTGAGCCGCGAAGCAAAAAGCCCGCGCGGAAGCGCGCGCAGCGCGCTTCCGGGCAAGGGCTAGTTAATCCCTATTTTGTGTGGGAAGCAATATTAAAAGTTTGTTAACCTGTAACTTTTTGTTTTCAGAAAGCTGATAAAGCAGATCTCGAAAATTTCGTAAGCAGACAAAGATTTGATACAAACATAACACGAATCGACGATTTGCTCAAAGAATTGATTGACAAGTTCAGAACAAGTGTAAGTTTTCTTTATGCTGATACCGTATAACTGGAGTAATGGAAACAAAACTAGAGTAACTTTGCAGTTGCCTTCCCCTCGAAGACCGAAAGCTTATACTGTGCTGCAACAGGGCAAACTTTTAGGCCAACGCCGTCCCAAATTGTTCAAAATTGAATGGTTGTCTTAACTCCGTTTTATATATTACATATATTTTTGCATATTTGTCTAGATTGCGCTTATTTTTTATCCATTGCAGGACGAAGCTTTGAATAAAATGATCGTGAAAATAATCAGTGATTTGGAAGGAAAGATCGACAGAGATGAACTGAAAGAACTGAAAGATTATTTAGGTAAATTTTGTTATTTTTTAAACCCTGAGCATAAACGTAAGCATAAGCATAAGCATAAGTATAAACATAAACATAAACATAAACATAAACATAAACATAAACATAAACATAAACATAAACATAAACATAAACATAACATAAACATAAACATAAACATAAACATAAACATAAACGTAACATAAACATAAACATAAACATAAACATAAACATAAACATAAACATAAACATAAACATAAACATAAACATAAACATAAACATAAACATAAACATAAACATAAACATAAACATAAACATAAACATAAACATGAACATAAACATAAACATAAGGTGGTTTTTTTTCAAATTCCTTCCCTTTTTCAGACAACCGACTGAAGGCATTGAAAGCAAAGCAACGTGAAGAGCCAATGATGGATGAAGATCCTGCAGCAGTATTTAAAAAGTCGGTTTTCTTTAATTATTAAACTTTTGTTCAATTTTCGTTTGAATTTGATTGTGAGTTTTTCTGGAGTACCTTTCGGAACATTAAGTCTCTCATCACTGTTACCGTTAATTTTGTTTTCATTTCAGGGCGATGCAGTTCAACTGTTTGTCATGCGATAGAGCAGTATATTTCTCTCCTAACGGGTAAGTTTGTAACACCACAAGTCAAACTTTGTAGCATACAAGTTCCCCTAATTTGGAGTTGTTCTTTCTGTACTTGTTTTCGATATTGAATACCTAATGATGATACTAAGAATCTTATATTTAGGCCAATGCAAGGATACTCTGGTATGCCAATGCAGAAATCGACACGTCCTTATACTACGTATGAACTTGACCAGCTGCGAATGCTACAGAAAGGGTATAACTACATCTCTATCTAAATCTACCTTATTATTATGTGTGTATGATGTCTATTTTATATCATACGTTTTGGCGAATCCAGTTCTAAAGCTTGTTTCGAGAACACCGTCTTCAAATAAGTATCTGAAGATGTTGAGCCTTTCGTTCATAGCCGTGGGAACTTGAAGCAGAAGGGCTCACGCCCTACTTTGTTCCAGAAAAAGGGGGTCTTTCTTTTTGGGCCAAAATTGCCCTACTTTAAAACATATATGTATCGGTCTTTTCTTAAGGCAGTTTTCTGCTGGTATGAGTTTCTCCTGCCAAACTCTGCACTGCAGTAATTTTCCTCATGTCTGACTTCGAAATCGTGAGAAACACTGAAAACGTCTCCGGACATACTTAGCTTTTTGTATGTCACTCTTCAGGGAAAAACGTCAGAAACATCAGACCGAAACAATTTACTAAGGCGGAATTGATACCATATGGGGATCAAAATGCACCAATCAGAAAACGAAGCCGAATGGGCACTGTATTTTTAATACCAATCATCGGGAAGAAATTTGACTTCACTAAAGCAAGTTGTAGGAGAAAGTCCTCCCTTCCCCGACTTCAGTCGAGTTTCCTACAACCCCGCTTCCCTCTAAAAAGGGAACGCTGATTAAATTTTGCAATTTGAGATAAATAATTTTCTCGCAGAAGTCTGAAGCCAGAATCGAATGAATATTCTACATATAGAAGTTGTGGTGGCAGTCATACATCAAGTAATCCAAACAAAAGGATTTCAGCTAAATTAAAGTGAGCATTACTTTCAATTTCTTGGCAGTTTTTCTAATATTCCTTTCTCGCAAAAATTTAAAGCAAAATGAATTTGAACCGTATTATTTAGCGACCGGTTTGGGTTTATCATATTGGCCAATAAAAGAAAACGACACAGCTGATGAATAAGTTTCTATGGTAACGAAATAATATTTTGCCATGTTTCACTAATTTTGCTTTTTCTATAGCTCTTATATTTCATCTTATGAAGAAGTCCCGGTTCCAACACCAACGGTCAGGTAAGGAGTTTATAAAGTATTTGATTATCTTTAACTGCAAAGGTATTTAACAGCTTTTTGGGGATATCACAAGTAAAGTAGACTTGTTACAAGAGTCGTAGTTATCGCTATTGAGTCTATGCTGGACGCTCAAACTACGACTCATAATTTTTAAGCAGAAAAACCCTTGAGCCTCGTTTCCAAAAAAGCAAAATGGCGCAATGTCAAAGGAAAGCTACCAGCGGCTGGCAGCCAGCCTGCCAACAGCCCCTAGAAATTCTGGAAATCTAGCCATCTTTCAGGAAAATATATGCAAGAATAGTATTTAAATGCAAAGAAAAAAGTTTTGCCGCAAGTTTATGAGTCCCACTCTGAGCAAACAGCTTTATGGTTGTTGTTGTTGTTGCTGCTGTTTGCGAAGAGTGGGACTCAGGTAATCAGTCTACAATAGACGTGCTGCCTGTAAGGGAATCCTTTTTGCAATCCTGGGTATACGTTTATCTAAGATTGGTATGAATTTGGGTGTACTTTATCGTAAACATGTATAAAGAAGAAATTTTTCTGAAGGTCGTACGGAGTACGGATGTCCTCTGCTGGGCATGACGTATTCGAATACGGCAGCCTTCCGACATTGGGGGGGCTTTCGCAGTAACTAGGCGGTTCTTGTATTCATAAATATTTTCATTCATTCATTGCATCATCTTTTCTTTCTCCTTTTTGCAGAAGTGAAGTTGACATTCAGGGACAAGATGGCAAACTTTACAAAGGACGGTTGGATAAGAATGAAGAATTTCCAGATGTGAACAGGGTATGAAGTTTTAAGTTTCCAAATTACGTTTTATCGTATTTTCTCGAATAGAAGCCGTCCTTGAAGACCAACCCCAAACAGAACCCAATTTTATGCAAATTTATGCCAGCTACAACATATAGTGATCTGATCTACATCAACTGAAACTGAAATACAGCAGCTACACTTTTTTTTAATAAGCAACCGCTCAATAAGCAACTAGGGCTGAACTGACCTTAACATTAAGCAACTTGAGAGCTCAATTGAATTACTGTGAGCAACTAAGAAGTCAAACAACCAAGCTTATGTACTCTTTCTTGTTGTTAGGAAATTGTTTGTTTTTATGTTTTGCATGTTGTAGTTCGTTAGCTAACGTTTCTCCACTTACGTGTTGTATGCCTAACAGTTGAAGATTTGACCCGCGAAGTCAGGGGTGGTTGTTAAGCAACTTTTAAGCAACTTTGAGGGCTGAAATGTCTAAAGTTTTAAGCAACTTTGAGGGCTGGACAAAAGTCAAGTTGCTTATTAAAAAATTGTAATCTACTTAGTAAAGTCATCTTGCTGATCTTCTTCAAGTAGGGACTTTCTTAATTTTCAGATTTACTATCCTACTGAATTGCCTTTTAGGCCTTAACTGATCGATTTTGAGTTCCTTTTTCTCTTGATCGTATGGCTTGACGGACACACAAAATTCTGTTAGTTGAAATGCAAATTTAAACGAACTAAATTTATTGGTGAAGCCTGTGTATTGTTTAGAAACAAGCAACAATTGTTTTCCTGTCCTTTTCTGAAGTATTTTGGTGTTCATTTTCTTTTTTCTTGTATCTCTGTAAAGGAGAGTTACTGTATATTTTCATAATTTAGTGTTATTTGTCTGGACGACAATCTTTGCTTCATATTTCAGAGACAAATGCAAAACGGCAGAATAAAGCCTAAATCAGCTCATGCTGGCATGCGATCAAGCAGTTCCCCTGGCACTGCTGAAGGCCCTCTGGTACCACGTCGTCCAAAAACAGCATTTCACCGAAGTCCGACACCGGATCAATCAGACAGAACGACGCCGGATCGTCCTGAAAGACCGACGCCAGAACGTGCAGAACGACCACAGTCAGCTCGTCTTCGGAGTCCTTCACCTGACTTATCCAATGTTCTGGCTGGTGCGGAAGACCATGGAACGACAGAGGTCATAGAAATAGCGTAGACATAGAAATAGCGTAGACGCTAAACTCTGTTGAAATCTCTATCACGCACTGTCATTTTGATAATAAAAGGAAAGCTTATTGCGAGGGTGGTAAAGGGCGTTTTCTTAAACGTGATCGCATATTTTGTGGCCGAATTTTCTACGAAAACGTAAAAAGCCATTATTTATTTTTAAAATTTAAAGGACCCCGACTGTACTTTGCCCACTTTGCCATCTTCGATCAATGGTTTGCTGAAGCTTAAGCAAAATTGATAGAGCCCTAAGGCCCTGTGTTTTAAGAAAAAGCATCATTTAATGTTTTTTAAGCCGGTTTCATGAATAATGCTCCTAAAACATTTTTTGCTTTTGGGTGGCAAAGAATCTTTTTGAAGTTTCTCAAAACATTGCTAAGTGAGACCCCGCTTGTCGAGCAATGTTGTGTGACGTTGCCGAACAGTTAAACATTGCTTGTGAAGCAAATCTCAATTGTTTGACCTGACCAAAAATGTTTGATCGTTTGGCCACGTCGCAAAATAATGCTCGTCACACATTTCTAAAACGATTACAAAGGGAATCCTGTTTGTCAAACAATGTTTTTTCGATGTGACCAAACTGTCAAACATTGCTTGTAAAGCAAATCTCAAATGTTTGACCTGACCAACAATGCTTTGTTGTTTGGTTAGGCAGGGCCTTATCTACAATTACTGTGCAAAAATGCACTTGATCTAATGGTACACATGCCACATGCACAGTTCACTCGTATAGTATATCTATTTTGGGGGCCTATTATAGGGGGTTAAGAAGCTGCGAAACCGCAAAAAATTTAGCTCAAAGCCGCAATCCGCGATGAAATTAATCGCCAAGCCGCGGCCGCTAGACTAAAAACTTTCCGTTGATATAGTTTTAACAGCTATTGTTTAGACTTCCACTCCTCCTCATTAACATTAGCTTGTCAATCGACATTAGTCCGGTTACTTGGTTACTTCCCTGGTTACTGTACTCACCCATTACATTTTCTAGCGGCACAGAGCCCTTTTCAGCCCATCTGTTGTGAAATTCAGAATATAGCCGCTGGCCGTTTATGCGATAAAAAGCCGCAGCCGCATTCACAAAGCCGTAAACCGAGGCCAAAACACAGCGAAAGACGCAAGCCGCAACTTTTTCTGAGGCCGCAAACCGTAGCAAAATCATTGCCAAATCCGTAAACCGCACGCATAATAGGGGTCGAAGCCGCGAAGCCGCAAACCTATAATAGGCCCCCTATTTTATGATTTTAATCAATGTTAATGCTATAGAGATCATGTACAGTTTCTGGTAATACTTAAATCGTTTCTGCATTTTAAATATTGTAAATTTCTATGATTTCTAGTAATTTTGAGTCTTGTATTAAATTCAGATTATTTTAATATATCGATTGTTTTATCGAACACCATTAAAACGATCAAGATATTTGTCCCTCTTTGTCTTGAAGTCTTGCACTGTTCTGTCTCAGTTTATTCATAGACACAAGCATTTGCTTATGAAGTCTTTTCATTAGAGATTTCATTCTCTAACTAGCTGATACTCTTGGAAGCAAATTTTTTTGCGTCTTTTAGAAATGAAATCCCACGTTTATTGCTTTGAATTGCGCAAGTCAGGAGGTATTTTCCTGAGGAGACTATCCCCTGGAGACTATCCCAAGGATTCAACTCACCGAAAAATGTCCGCAAATCGCGTATAGGTCGCGTACCCTACAATTTTCATCCCAGGGCAATTCACTCTTCAAAAATCTCGTACACCTTTGCTGGAAATCCTACTGTTATTATGGAAATCCTTTGATAGTGATAATCTTTTTGTTTTAACAGGAAACTTTTAGGCTTAAGCTTTATGCATTTTTGAATAGTCAATTGTCCCTCGTTTCTGCACCTTGGTCTCGTTATCGTTCCCCTCCAAGAGAAAAGAAGAAAAGAAATGGCGGATGGCGGCCTGATTTTTACCATAGAGATACTCGAACTTATAATTTGAAAAGGATTTGTCGGTATAGCATTTTATAGAAAGAGATGGCTAACAAAAAAAAGACGGGTGCTCGCTTCACCCTTCCCAGTGAAGAAGATCTCGATAAATCTTTGGAAAAGATTCGTAGTGGGTCAACTTTCCTTTCGAGAATCAGAGCAGCCAAAAATGATGAGAAGAACTTAGGCCAACAAAGCCTTGTTGATGTAGGCTTGGCAACGTCAGATTCAGATAAGTCTGGCAAGAAGCAACAGGCACCCAAAGGAAAGAATGAAGAGCCTAAAGATGTCTCTGCTTGTAAATTATCTAGATTAGAAACAAAAGAGGAACTAAAAGCTAGAAACATCATCATCGATAATGACAATGAAAATGTTAAAAGAAATGCTGAATTTGCTGAGGAAAAAGCGAAAACTGCTACAGATGATATACCTCTTGCAACTAAAAGCCTTTTAGATGACAGCAAGAATGAACTGCCTTCAGGAGGAAAAAATCCGGAAGAAGGGAGTAACTTGCCCAAGTGGGTTTGATATTTGTGTTGTACCCCACCCCTAGGCTTCCATCGTTGTAGCTATACAGTAGCCTGGAGCCTGGTTTTGGTGGCATAGTTGAATAATTCCAACACAAAATAAGCCCCCTTCCAATTTTCTCAATTTGTTTTGACTTGGTTTCCTTTTAGCCAAGCAAAGGTTGATGTTCCTGTTTTGGCAGCAGTTAAGATGTCAACCAATTCAATCATTGTTAATGGAAGACAGGTATTATTAAGCAATAAATCTTTCTCTCTGTTGCATGGAAATGATAAGGTAACACTTAAAGACAGTCATTTATTTGACCCCTTTGTCTCTAATCATGGGGCCCCTTATTTTTTGGTTTCGGTGCACATTGTGCATTAGTTCACATGTTTGAACATTTAGCCATCATCAGTGTTAACAGCAGTGATATTTACTGCAGAATGTGACTGGTCTTTCTTTAACATCTTACTTACTTTCACATCTTAGCGTGGCAATCCAATTTTGAAGCATATCAGAAATGTACCATGGGAATATGGAGAAATCATTCCAGATTATGTTCTCGGTCAGACAACATGTGCTTTGTTCCTAAGGTAAATCATAATTTAATTTGTTATAACATAAGAGGATTTTTTACAGTACAGTTTGGTGCAGTACAGTATGTAGTGGCTCAACCAAACTATTTGAAGTAGAAGTGTGGGAGGTATGATAGGAAACTCTACTCTTGCAGTAATGTAGAAAGCTTGGCTACTGAGATAATTTTCTTCTCTTTCTTTTGTATGTAATGTTGGTACCTGGCCTAAGGTACCGACACGCATGCAGTTTAGGCTCATATAGCATGAGCACAAATTCGTATTCGGCCTATATGAATAATTTCACCAGCCGCTCCATTCTCAAATGCCAGACACATTTCCCTCTTTTTTGAGCTCATCAGTGACATGTGTGAGAATTGAACCAGGGTTTATTGCGTGAGAAACACAAGTGCTAATCACACAACCACCAGAGCTGGGCTGACTGGTGAGTAACTACATGAGTTTTAGACTTGTATCACACGAGTACCGAAGTCTTGCATATTACTATGTAATTTTGGTACCTGGCCTTTCTTTTGTGCTTCTTGTTTTGGATTAACTTCGTTTTGAAGATTTGTATATGCACTCAAACTGCTTTAATGTAAGCAGATCGTATATAGAATCACCTCTGGTTAAAAAGAAAACATATAAGTTTCACTCATGTTGCTACCAGACTTATATTATCTGAGTCGTAGTTATCGCGTTTGAATTAATATGCTGGACGCTCAAACTACATACCAGTTTGAGCGATCTCATTATAGTGTTAGCCTCGTTCTCATGAGCGGTAACTGGGACTCAGGTAATAAGTCTATGTTGCTACTCTGAGTTTCAGTTTCTCGCTTTTGCAATCTTCAGGAAGTTGAAATATAACCAATACTAAACTTAGTTTATTTACGAAGTTTCTAAGTGACGTTACTCTTACCTTACGATTCATCAGATACTATTTATTCTCGTGGGTGGCGACATTAAGATATATGCTCGGATCTTTTGATAAGCTCGGATTTAGATTTGTCTGCTTTAATTATACTCAGTTTTTCTTTTAAGCAAAGGCTACATCTTTTAGAGCTTTTATTATGAGCTATTTTATCATCAAAAGATTAGTATAGAGCATAACCCTTGTGAATAACTTCGTTCTCTTTTAACATGATCTTTTTCTTTGATTGTAGTTTACGATATCATAATTTCAACCCTGAATATATCCATGATCGACTGAAACAACTTGGTCATCGTTTTGAACTGAGGATACTTCTAGTCCAAGTTGATGTGGTATGTAAATTCTAAATTGCAGTGAACAGGGGGAACTGCATACTTAAAATCTTTTTCCCTCTGACACTCCTCAGAGTATAAACATCAGAAACAGACCAAAGCACTTGAAAAAGGCAGAATTTATACCCAGATGGGGATCGAAATGCACCAATCAGAAAGACGTGTTTAAACACCAATCCGCTTGTCGGATACAGCAGGAAGATCAAGTCCGTCTCCCTACTTTCTTTTTAAAATTTTTTGTATACACTTGTTTTACATGTGTACATTATTTTCAGAAAGATCCTCATGCATCGCTGAAAGAGTTGTCGAAAATGTGCATCCTTGCTGACTGTACACTGATTTTGGCTTGGAGGTATGTGGATACATGTCTTTGTATTCGAACTGATGCATCTATGAACAGAAACAAACAAATAAACATACTAACAAAAAACAAACAAAAAAAGATTTTTTCCATTATTTTCGCTAAAACTGTAGTTTTCCAGGCTGCATTTCATTGTATGTGACCGACGAAGTTGAAAAGGCAACATTTCCTTCTTGTCCAATTAATGTAAATCCTCTAATAAGCCCCCCTCTCCGAATAAGCACCCCCTCCACTCCCTCAAATAAGCCCCTACCTAATAATTCATTTTTGCAAATAAGCCCTTCCCTTATGAATTTGTTTTGCCTATTATGCATCTTTCAACCAATTAAAACATTGAAAAAGCTAGTGCTGAGAGGTTTTATTGTGAATTCAACCAATAATCAGCCATTGGCTGTTGGTAAGCAGATGATTTTGACTATAAAATACAGATAACTTATCTTTTTTCTCTCTGCTATTCTGTCGAAAACACACTGGCGTTATGGGACTTTGAGACAAGCCCTTCCTTCGAACAAGCCTTCCCTACGAGCCAATGGCTTACTCGAGGACTTACGGTACTTTTAGGTCTGAAATACAGTGTTCCAAATACTGGATTTAGTTACAAACGCTATCTTCTAAGAAACACTTTCCTCTTATTAACGGTATAGCATTTAATAACAAGATATTGCAAACAAAAAGAAGATGGTTGCTCGCTTTATCCTTCCCAGTGAAGATGACCTAAGTTCTTTTTTTCGTTTTTGGCTGCTCTGATTCTCGAGAGGAAAGTTGACCTACTACGAATTTTTCCAAAGATTTATCGAGATCATCTTCATTGGGAAGGGTAAAGCAAGCACCCATCTTCTTTTTGTTAGCCATCTCTTGTTATAAAATGCTTTGCCGTTGTGGACTGAGCATAACAACAAGAATATTTATTGAAGAGAGAGACAGCATTTTAATGTCATTTTTTATCTTTAAGTACCGAAGAAGCAGGAAGGTACTTGGAGACGTATAAGTCATACGAAAACAAGCCTGCTGATGTTTTGCAAGAAAGGGTCGATGGAGATTATCAATCAAAGGTTCTGTTTTTATATACATATTTTATATATTTTTTATGAATGGCAGACAGTAAGATTGATTTTTCCACAAGTGGCAGACAACAACTTATAGGATTTGAACCTGGACTGTATAATCAGAGAGCCAACGACAATTTTACTCTGCTCAAGAACCCAACGAAATTGTCGAGTGACTCTCTAAGTGACGCAGCCCAAGGCTTTCCTCCCGTTTGACTTTTTGTGTTTCGGCTATGTTGAGCCTTCTTCAGCGCCATGCATATTTGTATATATTTTTCATGGATGGCAAACACTAGGATGGATTTTTCCACAAGTAGCATACCATCTTTGACGAGATTCGAACTGTATCATCTTCAGTCAAAAAGTATATGGATTGATAACATCACTGGATGAACGGGATGAATTGATTGAGATGAAGGCAGTGAAATCCACGACCTATGTAGTTAGTTTACAATATACATTGATTTTGCATGATACTTGTGGAGGCCATCGTCATTGTCTAGCGCAACTTTTCTCACGGAATGCTAGAGTTGGCTCATACTTATTCACACCCCCACCAGGCTCTCTTGCTTATAATACCGTCTTTTTATAAGAACTAGGATAAACACATATTCAGGGTCTTCATATTCTTAATTGAATATATTTTCTTGTGTAGATGATAGACTGCCTAACGTCAGTGAAATCTGTAAATAAAACGGACGCTGTGACGCTGATGTCAAATTTTGGGGTAAGTCGAGGGGCTGTGTTTTTTTAATTTTCTTCTTTCATCTTTGTCGGATTTTTCTTCGCTGCTTCGTATCATGCCTAGAAACCTTGACTGTATATATAGTTTTGACGGATAAAGGCTGTAAGTAAGGAATTTTTAAAATTTCAAGATCGAGGTTTTTATACGAAAAGCATTCAGATTTAGACTAAAGGTATTTTATGCTTATATGGCAACGAGTGCTCCTTTAAAGCCCTTAACCTTGGGATGGCACAATAAAACTTTAAGGCCAATACCTTGAATTTCTTATGCCAACTCAGCTTTACTACAAGGGTTCATGTTTGCATCACTAAGCCTGATAAGGATTGAAGGCCTAGCCAAACGATCAAACAATGTTGGTTTAAGATCTTGGTCGTACATATTTATAAGCAATGCTTGACCGTTTGGCCGCGTTTGCGTTCGGCCACATCACTAAACATTGCTTGAAAAGCAGAATTTTCTCAGCAATGTTTCTGAAGAACTTCAAAAACCTTTTTTGCTTGTGTCAAGTAAATAATGTTGGCTGATCAATGTTTCCCGACGTGGAGAAACGGTCAAGCATTTTGCTTGATTAGCAACTCGCGTATGTTCGACCAACAATGTTTGATCGTCAATTCAATACTTCTATTAAGTTGGTTCTCGTTTTACTGACGTATGTATAGTATAATCTCTCTCTTTCTAGTCGCTGAAGAATATTCTTCAAGCATCGAAAGATGAAATATCGCTTTGTCCTGGATTTGGACCTCAGAAGGTTGGTTTTTTAGGCTCCCTTTCTAGAACAGCCCTCATTCCTTTCTACCTCGACTTGTTAAGTTAACTTGCATGCTTTCTCAGAGGCTACTTGTTTTCATTGACTGTCCCAAAACACTTGAGACTTACTCTGTCCGAGGAAAACGCTGGCTTGTTTTGTTAAATTCCAGAAATGTTTTCAGCTTAGCCAAAACGAAAGCCCAAGCCAACAGGCCGAGCCCAACTAAAAATCTTGACAAAGTTATCCCGGTCGAGCCCAAGTTTTACGCGTTGATAATAGCTTGGGCCAGGTTTTTATAAGACTGAGCCGAGCTTAAACTTATTTTTGTAGGTTGAATAGGTCTCATGAAGACCTATCCAGGCCAGTGTTGCCGCGTTAAATTGGCCGTGGTATTGAGATGGACTCAGCCAAGGTAGAGCGTACTTTTAGGATAACCTGGGTTTGGACAGGCTAGTGTGAACGCCTACATGGGGGTCGGCTGATTTTTATAGTTTTAACACAGCTTACATCCATATAAATGATATATGGACCTAACTATTAGCTGAACGAATTCTGAAATTTCCATTTTCCTTCAAACTTAGGCCGAAAGACTTGTCAAACTTTGCCACGAACCATTCATCAAGAAAAACCGTAGTCAGAAAGAAGGAACGAATAATCAGATAGGTAGCTAAAAAGCAAGGTGCCATAATAAATATGAATCAATATAAGACGGTATATACATTAAAAATAGTTAAAATGAGCGAAGCTTTTGTAAAAATATTTACATCATCAGGCTCTATTGTACAAGTGGCGTACAACTTGTACATTAGAGCCTGATGATGTAAATATTTTTACGAAAAGCTTCGCTCATTTTAACCATTTTTAATGTATATACCGTATTTTATTGATTTATAGATAGGTAGCTATATATGTGATTTATTTTATGCGAATTTCTCAAAATCAATGTTTTTCTTTCAATTTTAAGCTCATTTTTAGACATGGAAAATTTCATCACAATTTTCTTTTTTAGATTCGACTCCATCAAAACAGAAAAAGCAAACAACTTAGGAAAGTCGCCATTACAGGTGCGTAACAGTTTCTAACTCTGAATAATAAGTTTGCAAATTCAAACGAAACAGAAATGAGAGAGATTAGCGTTTTGAACAGCAACGGCCTCAGTTATGATCCTTGTGGTATGCACTAGTTGTTGAGGAGTAGCGCATCCGGCATAGGCACAGTCGTTATATAGTTGGTTATTCAGCTTCCAAATTTCAAGCGGTACGTAAAAATCAGTTCTCAAAACTCATAAGAGTTTTCTAGCTGTTTCTAGTGTTATGAAAATTCCAAAAAGTAGCTCTGAGATTTTATTATTTATTGCTTTATATTAAAAAAACTTAAGGCTTTGCACAAACTAAATTCAATATTATATGTGACAGCTGAAGGAAAATTGCTGCCTATAAGTACTAGTAAGTCCGCAATTGATGAGCATCGGATTGATTGTGTTTGTTTGCAGGTAGTGATCATGTGCATTGGCCAAGGTCAAATTCATTCATGGGCAGTCGTGGTTGGGTGATTTCAACACTTGTGGCTCTACGCCGGCTAAGCAATTGCACCTCGGTATTGCCAATGTTTATTATTTCTTACTTTGGTTTTGCTGGAAAGCGGAGCTCGGGGAAAATGTCACGACTGAGAATATGCCTTTAAAATCGAGAAAATATGGCTTATTATTTAGTTTTTCCATTATTCTCGCGTATTACGTGATAAATGCTGGCTATAAGAAGCAATATAGTGCCAAAACAGTCCAAAGATATGGCCGTGAACTTTTATCCATTCCTTTGGAGGATGACTGTATAACAAGCAAAGGCGCAATTGAGGAGTTCCTAAAGATTTCTTCACTCAAGAGCAGCGGTTAAAGGGAGCTATAGTCGTTCATTTGTTGATAACTTTCTACACATTTGGACTGCTTGCAGTGGTATGCGATGATTACTTCGTTGTGAGCTTATACCACATCTGTGCTCGGCTCGACCTTGATAATGATGTCGCCGGAGCAACGTTTATGGCTATCGGTAGCTCTGCGCCGACTCTCTTCATATCAATAATATCGATTTTCTTCACCGAGTCAGGAGGAGATGTCGGCCTAGGCACAGTCGTTGGATCGACTATTTTCAATACGCTTTTCATTATAGCGACGTGCTGTCTTTCTGCTGCGAAAGTCATTTACCTCTCATGGTACCCTTTACTGCGAGACTCTTTTATGTACACACTTGGAACTGTAGCACTGGTGGTGACAATCAAAGATAGGAAAGTTTGCTGGTATGAAGCAACTGTATTTGTCGTCGTTTACGTGTTGTATATTATAGTCATGTATTTCAACAAGACTTTAGACAGGTTTTTCACTGGAATACAGCAGAAATATTTCTTTGGATGTTGCGATGATGATAGCGTAGATGACCCCCCGGCTAACATTGGTAATGCAGTACAATTATCAGATACCTCGATGGAGGTTATAAATCTTGGTAAGAAGCACATCGAGAGTGAGGCTCAGATTGATAAGAAAGACCAGTTTGATCCGGTTAAAAGCCACCAAACCGGTTATTTAGAAGGACATGCATTAGCTAAGAACATTGGAATTCAAACGACGCTTAAGGAGAGTCTAGATACTGATGATATATCAGTATCAACAAAGAAAGCCGATCTCTCCCAGTTTGAGCATAAGCAAGACTCACCTTTCAAAGTACCTGATGGAATTTTACCAAAGATCGGGTGGATTCTTGGCATGCCGGTTTGTTTTCTGTTCTATATCACTATCCCACCCTGCTGCAAACAGAGATGGAGTGAATGGTTCCTGATAACGTTCCTGATGTCTGTTCTCTGGATGGGAGCCCTGTCGTATCTCCTAGTATGGATGGTGTGTATAGTTGGCTATACGTTCAATATACCGGACTGTGTTATGGGTATGACATTTTTAGCTGCAGGATCAAGCATCCCAGATGTAATGGCAAGTGTTATCGTCGCCAGGCAAGGCGAGGGTGACATGGCACTTTCTAATGCCATAGGTAGTAATGTATTTGATATGTTGTGCTTGGGTATACCATGGCTAATGAAGACAACTATTATTAATCCTGGCACCGTTGTTGAAATTCAAAGTCAGAGTATCATGGTATCAGCATTGTTGCTTATTGGTAGCATCGTGTTTACTGTCCTAGCAATTCATCTGAATAACTGGAAACTCGATAGAAAATTAGGCATTATATTCTTAATTGTCTATTTAGTGTTTATTTCTCTTGCAACTTTAGTCGAACTTATTGCTTGCCCGTGCCAGCTCGAGGTATGAAAGAGGCATCTTCAGAAGTACCTCGGCTCTTATCCGATTTGGAATTTTACCTTATTTGTTTGATAAAGCGAACCTACTACTCTTGATTTACAGATATCTGATTTTTGATAATTAGTTAATTAATTAATTAATTAATTAATTAATATTGAAATTTGTCACTGTTTATGTTATGCATATTATAAGTAATTTTTGTTAACTTATCTTTGTATATTGATTATAGATTTTAAACTGTTGTTGTCTCTTGTGTAACGCACTTCGTAGAGAAATCTCTGTTGATGCTCTCGCTGTAAGGGGTCAGTCATTATTTATAGCCGGGTTGGGGCTAAAGAGAAAATGGTGGGGTGACGAAAAAGTATTAGTTTTATTAGGTGGGGTAACCAAAAAGGGTATATTCCATCGCAAAATCAGATTCGTTTTTGCCCTATACATTAATAAGAACACTCAGTAAAATTCCCACACTTCTGCCTTTTTAGGAATTCATTGCCTCTTTTATTACCAAGATGGGGTGCAAGGGTAGTGTAATTTTTTCTGCATTTTAGTGGTGGGGTGAATAAAATTTTGTTTCAAAAATTGATGGGGTTATTTTTTAGTGGTGCAAATGCTTTGTTTTCGGCCCCCAACCCGGTCGTGAATAATGACCAGTACCAAATGGTATTTTATTCGCTAGCATGTAAAAATTGGACAGAATTTTTTTGCTACGCCATATTGAGTGTAGCGACGCGTAAGCAACCCTGGACCGAATCTTTGAACTGGCAAACTTTGACTTGTGGCGAGGATGGCCAAGTGACGTGGTGTGCTCTCACAACCTTTGATATTGGGTTTGCTTACAGCAAGATGAAACTCGCTACTTAGACTGAGAAGGGTCCAAGCTCTTTTCGGTTCCAGGTAAAAAGAATCACGAGGTGTGTTCAGTTCTCGGATGGCGAGGAATGGCTGTGGTCTTAATGTCGCACTGCGTTTGATTAGCCCTATTCGTTTCCAGCGAGTTACCAGATAAATCCGAAACCTGCGAATATAGCAAGCGCGTGTGCCTATTGACTGCCTAATTATTCTACCTCTTATTAGATATCCCTGCAATGCAACGCATTGAGGGGACCTTTAAGGATAAGGGTAATGAATTTATTGCATTGATTTTAGTAATCTATTGCCAGTTAGGTTGCAAGTAACTCGGCCCCCACAGCAGCCAGAACCAGTCCTAACAACTGCAGCATAGCAAGTTCGTCGGAAGGAATCTCAGATTTGGGGGGCTGAACAGCTGAAAGAATATGATGACGTTATTATTTTATAACGTCATTCTATTGTTTTCAAAATTAGTTGGGGGCTCAAGCTCCGTCAGCCCCCTCCCCGCTTCCGACGGCCCTGATAAGCAACGATGTAGCTGTATGTCACATTATATTGAATATGCGTAAAACGTTTTGGTCGTTTTGGGCTTTCTTTTCGTATGTTTGCTAGAAACAAAGAGGTTTCAGAAGAGAGTGATGATGACCATGTCCTCCCTCCATCAGGTCCTTGGCCGTTTGATTACTTGGCGTCTTGAACTTTGAAATACAGCATGAAACTCCAAAATTAGAATTAATGTAATTAGAATTAGCACACCTCAAAATAGCAATGAACTTGAACCTCCGACTCGAACTCGAGCTTGCTTTTTGTTATGTGCCTCTCAGCGATTGGGAGGCCTGTAACTAGTGCCAGTCTCCCGTCGTTCCCATTCTTGCGCTTTCTTCATCACCACGTTCTTTCCTTTCTGCCATCTTTGAAAACCGCCATGGTAAAACCAGTCTACTCCAAAACGTATGTAACGCCTAGGCGTCCCTTCGAGAAAGCTCGTCTTGATCAAGAATTGAAACTCATTGGTGAGTATGGCTTAAGAAACAAGCGTGAAGTATGGAGAGTTAAATATGCCTTGGCTAAAATCCGAAAGAGAGCTCGTACTTTGCTGACCCTGCCTGAGAAGGACTCTCGCCGTCTTTTCGAGGGAAATGCTCTCCTCCGAAGACTTGTTAGAATTGGTGTCCTTGACGAGGGCAGAATGAAGCTCGATTACGTGCTGGGTCTTCGAACTGAAGATTTTCTTGAGAGAAGACTGCAAACCCAAGTTTTCAAACTTGGTCTTGCAAAGTCAATCCATCATGCACGCGTGATCATCAGACAGAGACACATTCGGTGAGTAGGCCAAAAAACCCCAGACCCAAATTATCTATATATTTTAACATTAGTTCGTGTGTTCATTCTGTTTTTCTCCTAAATGGTACCTATTATCATCCCTGGCTATTTGTATTTTTCATGAAAAAACCAAAAACAATATAGATTTGAGTTTTGCACTCGCATTGGTTTTATAGTTTCATCATAATCTGGAAAAAAAACTAAATTTCAGAACAATCATATTTTTAAAGAAAGCAAAAGACAAATAAAAACAGTAGTTTTATTAAGATGTATCATATTAGGGGCATATGGCAGGGCAGCCAATGGCACATTCTGTTGTGATTACTGGCACAATACTTAAGACCCAAAAAGTAAAATAATAGAAAGAAGAAGAGAAAGTTACCGTTTCTGCCAAGGGGTGTATCACTACTAAAAATAGTGTACAAGATTTTGGGATTTATAAATCTGTTGTTGTTATAAATTTGCAAATTTTTGTGGCTTAAAGTGTGTGAAATTCAGCCTTGGGACCAGCCCAGACTGGAATATGTTCACAGTGCACCAAAGAAAGGCTATTGTTGTCCCAAAATAGGGTCCCTTGCTTTATATTGTTCTACCAAAAGTTGAGAACCAAAATTCCTTGGTCTGCGCAGCAATGTTTCTACACTGTGAACAAGCTAGGGGGGTAACAGGCCAATTCACCACACAGTTGACTAGCCAAAGTCAATGTGCAAGACATCAGGTTAAGTTGCCTTTGGACAAGCTGACTCTATCATTATGATCAACAGGGGACCCAGAGTCAGTTGGCTGTCAAACTTATTACACTCACTCACTAATCAAATACACTATTTTTTACAAAAAACAGTTTTATAAGAACACAAGCCTGGGTTTTGCCCAGATTTTTAGAACAAAATAAGAACAAGCTGAGGCTGGCCTTTTTATAAGCCTTAAGAATATCATATCAGATAAAGCCAAATTTAAAATTAAGACAGTCAGACCCAACGTAAAAAGCAAGCAAACAAAGAACTAGACAAGAATGTTGCATTTCACACAAACCTAGTACCACCCCAGGCATTCATTGAAAAATATAGATATCTAGGTAACAAAGGAATTTAGAACAGATTCAGAACATTTCAGCTCAAAAAAGGCAAAAACTTAAGAACAGCCAGCCTCAATCAAAATTTCCTGGTTCTTATAAATAAAGAGTGTAGCTTGATAAAGTACATCATAATTTTTTTCAGTGTACGAAAACAGCTTGTGAACATTCCATCATTTGTTGTGAGATTGGATTCTCAGAAGCACATTGATTTCAGTTTGAATTCACCTTATGGGTGTGGAAGAGCTGGAAGAGTCAAGAGGAAGAATGCAAAGAAGGGACAAGGTGGTGATGCTGATGAAGAGGATGAAGATTAGGTGGGTTTTTGTCACTCATACGGTTCCATACTGAAAAGTTTACCCTATACACGCTTTTTTTTATAAGGAACCACTTTATAAGGAACCTACATGCAGAAGGCCTGAAAATTTAAAGAACTTATACTACTAAAGAGAAAATCATTAAGGAACTTTTGAATGTTGAACACTTTTATCACTGCAAATAATCAAGAATTAGAAAGCCCGTTCCATTCATTTGCAGTCAAAAATCACATAAATTGTACGTTAAGCATGTATCCAATGTTTCTTTGAGTAGTCTCGAGCTTTGCTCACATGCAAATGTCTCTCTTTTATTGTTAAGACCACAGTATGTGCAGTTAAAATTAAGGAACTATTAAGGAACTGTTGGAACTACAATTGCCTCAAAAGAGGCCCAAAAATAAGGAACTTTAAGAACTAGGCTATGAGGTAGGTTCCTTACAAAAAAAAGGAACTACAATTGCCTCAGAAGAGGCCCAAAAATAAGGAACTTTAAGAACTAGGCTATGAGGTAGGTTCCTTATAAAAAAAGTGTGTACTCTCCATTCAATAGTCTGTCACAAATACTCTATTCAACTATGTGGCCAGGTTCATAAGTTTTTTGGAATTTTTTAAATTGTTATTTTTGAGGAAAAATTTGATTCAGCATTGGTCTAGATGCTTAATTGCTAGTCTTTTCATCACTGTGAAATATTGACACATTTGTAAGGGATTGGCCCTGAAAGTTGTTCAGGCTAAAATTTCAAAGTCTGCATCCCATCCTGACAAACAAGAAGAGTACAAAAACCCACTGGGGTTAAGTGCATATTTGACATCATTAGACAACAGGAAATGATTTTGGGTGAATCTTAACCCAAAAAAAAATAAATGGAAAATTTGCTACCCACCAAATAAGAGAGATTTATCAAAACTCAAAAAAGTAAGGTAATCCAAAATTTCAGACCCAAAAAAATAAGCCAAGCTCCCTGCCAATATTTTTTCAAGTACACTCTCTGGGCAGCAGCCAAAATGCAAAAGGATATTTTGGAAATGTTGGTGCTGTTTTGCCAAAGCTTTAGAGATATTTTTCAAGGGATTTTTTATTAAAATTGTCTATCAGGGTGTCTTTATCTCAACATTGTAATGATAAGTCAAAATAAAGTTTGTCTTTTTTCTGTTGCAGGTCAGCTGAAGAGCAGAAGAATGTTTGATCAAAAATTATGAGATAATGATGTTTTCAAAGTTTGGTGTCTCTTTGCTTCTTTCTCAAGTCTAAAAATGTAAAATTTAGTTTTGCATTTTGGAAGAATTAGCTGTCCGTAGTTAAATGCTTATTTTGAAAACATTGGGAGCATGCTGTCTGCTGAGCGTGTGATCACAAAAGAAAGTAGAATGAACCTCGGCTGACAATCTAAAAGAAGTCCATCACAGATAGTTATTTGTGAAAATATGAACTAGATGGATCATTGGCGTGAGCGAGCGTTATCAGCCCCTTGTGGCAGACATGAATGTTGCACCCCTTACAACCCATTTTTAGTCAAAATTAATTTTTTATTTCTCTATTTGTTACAAAATTCGGGACAATTTCACACCCCCTATGACTAAGCACCTGGAGAGAACTTGCTCCTCCCGGCACCTCTAGAAGAAGTTTCTCTTTTCGCTGCCTGTGTAGTCTCTCGCTCTCTGACCAAGCGGTGAGTTTTTTTGACCAAGCGGAGAGCTTTTTGCGCATGCTCAGAATGTCGATTGCCTAACATTGCGCGCGAAAGCTAACAAAAATGCGCCCTGAACGCGCACGTGGTTAGAACTGTTTTCAGTGTTTTCGTTTTGGCCTAGAAAAAAGCGAAAATTTGTTCTGCTGGTTAATAAGTGTGATCTGGACATCCAAACTAACTAGCAACTTAGATTTTGCAGCATGAAATAGTTGGATTCAAGTTGAATATTTTGACCTTGAGAAGGGGGCAGCTTTATCCGAGCTTTCCTGAAAACAGGAGTAGGAACCGTGGTTTGGTTTGGGCCTAAGGCCCTACTCAAATTTAGGCCAGCTGAGAGCTGGACGCATAACTAGACTAGATCTAGATCCACGATGTTCGTTCTTGCTGAGATGAAGGATGTAGTTTGCATCAAACCATGGAATTTCTCTAAAGACTTGCAGAAAACTGTTATTTTGGAATTGAACAAGAAACTAGCAAATAAGGTATTGATCACTTTGATCAGTAATCATTATCATCATCATGATTCAATCAATCAATGTGCTTTTTTCCCCTCTCGTCAATTTATTTATCTTCTCCTTTTGTTCCAGGTTGTACATGAAGTTGGTTTATGTGTCACACTCTTTGACATCATTGAGATTTCTGACTCGTATATTCTCCCAGGAGATGGCTCTGCACACACACCAGGTTATAAAGAACAAAATACCTCCTTGATATGCTGTTATAATCAAAATCATATATGTGTTAAAGACAAATCCACTTGCACAGTGGGCCACCGGGATTTAGAAGTCAAGGGGTCAACCACCCTTATGAATATGATGAGATCACCGAGGTTCGAGGTCAGGATGTCAAATCCTGGGTTGAGGCCTTGTTGGTTATATATTTCTGATATCCTAGCAACTGGCACAAAAAGCACCTTTTTTTCCCCTACTGCTCATCGAAATCCTAGACCTTGGATCAAAATATGATACCCCTTCATAAATTCACAGTGCTATAGGAATGGAAACAATGTTTTTGGGGGGACATTGTTCTTTAGACAATAGGAACAATTGTACGTAGAAACCTTGTACATCAAAACAATAGATTTTGCAAATATTGGAAGGAACCAGCCTGACCCCTTAGTCTCTATGGGCCTGAAAATTTGTGTATGATCAAGGGTGAATTCTTATGTGGGGCTTATTTGAGGGGGGGCTTATTCAGAGGTGGGGCTAATTCTAGGATTTACGGTCAATGCTGGGCTACCAAGTCTTATAGGTTTAACATAGTAATTATTTCATTTTTTCCTTTCAGTGAAGTTCAGATATGTTGTATTCAGACCATTTGTTGATGAAATTCTAGAAGGTAAAATCAAAAGCTCAAGCTCAGAAGGGGTTCAGGGTAAGAAGAAAACTTATCTGCTGCTTCTGTTTTATGCACTCTTGAGTACCAAAAAGGGGGAGATTGCAGATTTATTTCCTGAAAATTTTCCCACTCCCCTGAGGAGCTTATCAGGACTCCCCAGGTTGGAAAACTTGTTCCCACTCGCAATCACACCTGGCCTCTCCTATTGTTTGGCCTATTGTACTATTAGCCAATTGTTTTCCCATTCTGCTCGCAATGATGCATGGGCTGAAACTTGCATGTTTTCCAACCTGGAGGACTCCCCATTTATCAATTTCCCAGATTTTCAACCCAGCCAGACTTAATCTTGTCAAGAAGACCCAGTAACAAACTAATTCTTTCTTTCTATGCAAGATACTATTATGACTCACAAGTTAAACCCCCCATTTATTAGACCCCCCATTTATTAAATTTTTTGAAGTCTCTCCCCCCCCCCCCATTTATTACATCTACAATTCTGTGTATTTCTTTTGCAGTTTCCATGGGTTTCTATGATGATATCTTGATACCAGCAGAATATTTGCAACAAAAGTCAAAATTGTATCCTTTTGTGTTGCAAATGTTTCATCCTTTAATTCTTGGTGGTTAGCAAGGAGGAGGGTGGTAAGTGTGTTTAACTGTTTCTTTTTCTGTGTCTTATCCACCTGAAATTTTCAGCGACTGATAATGACCATTAAAGACACCATCATTGCGGGTTCTTTGGGATCGAAAGGGCTTGTTTCTGTATACTCACCGAATGTCCTTGGAAGTCTGCAGTCTGATATCTGCAATATGTATCGCCGATGTTCTCGGTCTCAATGACGCTGAACATCTGAGGGCCCTTTTACATTATACCGGATAGCTTCCGGAGCGTCTTGATTTTCATGTCGGATAGGGGTTGGTGCTACAAAATGCCAGAGCTGTCCGATAGTCCGATACAAAACACTCCTAAAGTAGAATTTATTTTTACCCTCCATTATGAAGATCACCCTGCTCCGTCTAGCAAAGCTATTGTCTTGGCTACCTGGTATAGTGTACATGGGTCTATCCGAGTTGAAAATCAAGACCCAACGATAGCTATCCGGTATGGTCAATTGCTCTATTCAGTATGGAGAAAGCAGGAGGCAGCGTTCCGATAGATGTCCGGTATAATGTAATGGGGTCTGAGTCTTCGATTGTTATCGTAAAGTAATACATCTCGTAAAATAATACGTTTCGTAAAGTAACGTCTCGTAAAATAATACTTCTCGTAAATACCACGTCTCGTAAAATAATACGTCTCGTGAATACGTCTCATAAAATAATACATGTCCCTTCCGGATGATCCTTAATTGATATTTAGCGACGATGATGAGCAACTTTGGGTATGGGAATACGTCACAGAAGAGGGGTCACATGACTTGTTCATGGATATCAATGAACCAATCAGATTTCGAATTATTGATGAAGAATTTGTTGATTTGACACCAACTGGACCTGCTAATGCTGCTAGTGGAGAAACCTTAGAGATTACTGAGCAGAAGAAAACACCGTACAGCATTCTCGTAAGTGTATTTTATATTTCCAGTGTGATTCTTAGATCCGTTTTACACAAGATTTTACCCTGGCGCAGAACGCAGAAACATTTTTGGCTCGAAATTTCTTACGTTTACACGGGATTCCTTGGATCCGTTTCTTTTCTGGCTCTGCTAAGAGCCAGTTAACTGTTGAGAAGTAGAGCCAACTCGTCTCTGGCTTGTTTAGATCCATTGTAAGCGCATCGGATCAGATCCAAACTGCTATGGATATGAAAGGTGACTAAAAGTGAATGAATAAAGCGTACAAGAACACATCATTTTTTGAAGAAAATCGAATTTTCTGTTTTAGCCCCCCTAGATTTTAGCAAGAAATGTGGTAGAGCATGCATCAGCTCTAGAGAATACCGTATAGTAAATATGTCTGGATCGGATCGGAGTAGTTCTCGTAGAAACCCATCGGAAAAGAGCCCGAACTGGTTCTGGATGGAACCAGAACGGATCCAGTTTCTCTCGTACAAACAGGATCTTAGGCTGTAGCCGATTCATCAAACATCTGAAATTGTTGTTCAAACAAAATCTGACCTTTTGGTGACCGAACGTCGGTAAACGTCTATAAAATCAAGCAAGAAAAAACCACAAAGTCCACCACAGTACGCAAAAAATCCACCACATTATGCAAAAAATACCATCACAGTACTTAAAAAATACCACCACCGTAGTGCGTATAGATTGCTACCCACCACAGTAGTGCGTATAGATTCGCTAGCGTGTATAAACAGCAGGTTAAAACGTTTTTAAGCGGATGAAGCGTTTGTCATCTGTGCTAAAGTTTTCATAAGTTTGTTTGCTATGTGCTGCTGATAGACTGATAGGTGTCTTCCTGGCATTCTCTGTATAAAATGATCTCGTTCATGTTTTCCGTCACCCTGCTGTCTCTCTCAAGAACTTCTCTTTGTAAAGCCCTGGCCAAAAACATTGTTGGTCAAGCATCGGAAATTTGCCACTCCAGCAAAATGTTCGATCGTTTGGTAACATCACAAAATATTGCTCATCGAACGTGGCCAAACGGTCAAACATTGTTAGCAAATTTAAAATGTTTGACCAACAATGTTTGATCATTTGGCCACTGCCTTAGGCCATATATTGTTTGTCAAGCATTTGGAATTTGCTTGTCAAGCTGTGTTTTAACGTAAACATTGCTTGAAAAGCTTAAATAAGTAGAATTCATTGCATGATTTCTTTGAAAAGTTCATTAACATTTTTCCCTTGATGCAAGCAAAAATGTTTGAAGAGCATTGTTTTGCGACCGGGGTCAAACGGTAATATATTTTCCTTATCAAGCAAATGTCAAATTTTTGAAAAACGATTTTTGCTATTTTGGCCAGGGCCTAAAGCATCTCTATTTTCTTAGGGATCAATAAGTGAACCTGGTCTTGGGCTTCTGTCCTGGTGGCAATCCAGCTGAATTTGATAAACCATGAAAGTCTTCATTTCAAGTATGACTATTTATCTTTGAACATTAACCATTTGAATAAATGTAACGAAATAGAGCTATTTCGTTATAATTTTATGCCACTTGTCCGTGGACTAAAAGTTGGACTTGTTCACACCGTATTTCCTCGATTAAGCGTCCGCGGCGCTTATTTAAAACCCGTCTCAAGGAGGAGCGTTTATTTGAACATTTATGAATAAACCAACGTTCTTAAGAAAACTAAGTTTTGCAGCAAATATAGAAAAGGTGTCTCTTGACAGTGGCGTCACCACGGACATGTCCACCCCAGTTCTCTCAGACATTGGTTTTCCAATTCGTCGAAATCAGTCATAATTTTCACGGGGGGGGGAGCTTCGTTAGATTTTCAGCAGAAAAGGAATGAGCCCACTTTTCCTCCAATTCTATGCGTTGTTGAAAATCATCCAACATTACCAGTATTGTTGTGACCAGTCAAAAATCTTCTTTCAAAAACATGGTCTTTCATTTTTGCATACAGTAGTCAACTGGAAAACGTTTCATCGCTGTTACAGATTATATCCATTATGTAGTGGGATAATTGTTGCAAGTAATGCAGTCAATAGTTAATCTTTGCTTGATTTTATTTCACGTTAGGTTGATTTAGAATGGGCGTTGCCCACCTTTTCCGAGCGTTTGAAGGGCATGGCCCCTAAAATTTTTTGGTCCACCCCAGTATTTTCAGTTTGGGAACGCCACCGTCTCTTGATTCCTCTCATTAAGAGTGAACTCGTGCATACATTATCAAAGGAATGTCTTGGACAAACCTGATGCCCGGTTCAATTCAAAGGGGGGCGCTTAATCAACGGAGGGCCCTTATTCGAGGAATTTCATTGCTACCACCTTAACAACATATTTCAAGCCTGTTAGCCATTCAGTTGCGAAATTCACTGAACAAGAACAAAGCCTTGTAGATTTCTTGTAATTGTGTGCTAATATGTTTCTGAGGGTGTGCGAAAATTTGGAGGAACGAAAAGTAGAGTGGCGCGAAATTTGACGGTGATAAGGTAGTTTTTGAGTTATTCTGCGCGCGTTAAA